>CAUYTI010098567.1:0-44596 GCA_963575145.1 Galago senegalensis | reverse complement strand
AGGATACAGTGTGTTACTTCTATATGCAGTTTGGAAAACTCTCATCCAGGTGGCCAACATAGCCATCATGTCTTTCTCATAATTGTTCTGCTAAGACATTTATGCGCAATCGGTTAGCGTGGGTACTTATATCACTCTTCGAATTTTTTTAACTTCTCTTTCCCTCTCCCCCCATCTCTGGGTCTCTTAAAAAGCCTTTCTGCTTCCTTCTTCCTTCTCCTCTATTTTTTTAGAGAAGGAAGGAGACCTATTGACCCTGACCCCAGCCCTCAGATACTTCCTTCTTCCTCCTCCTCCATTTTTTCCCCAGCTGGTTCAAAGTCACACATGGAGGCCTATTCTCCCTGACCTCAGCCATCAGATCTTCCTCCTTGCTTTTTCCAGCTGATTTCACATGGGGAGGCTTAGTATTCCCTGATCCCAGCCCCAGCCACCTATGCACTCACCCCAGTGAGCCAGGCTTTTCATCTAGTGTCTTGTGTTTGGGGCCATCCTCTTATGGGCCTGGGCCACTTTATCCAGCTGGTTAACCCCAGCCTCACTTTTCCCGGGTGGTTTCACATACATGAGGAGGCCTAGTACCTCCCTGATCCCAGCCACAGTCATTCATGGCCTTTGTTTACATTCTCACTTTAACTTCATTTTTTTTTTTATGTCCACTTTCCAATATGGAGACCACTCAGACATGGATTTCTCCCATCTTCAACTTTAAGCTGCCTTTTAACCTTAAGCCTCTAAAGCTCTATCCTGATCTAAAGCCTAAATGCCTTATCTTTTTCTTTACTGCTGTTTGGCCTATGTACAAACTGGACAATGGCTCACACTGGCCTGAAAATGGCACATTTGACCTTTCAGTCCTCACTGATCTCAATAATTGCTGTTGGAGATAGGCAAATGGTCAGAAATTCCCTACATCCAGGCTTTTCTCCTTCTCTGAAACATCCCTTCTCTGTGTTCATCCTGTGAACCCTCTCAAATTTTCCTTGTGCAGGTGAAACAGGCTTTCCCTGATCCATCTGAATCTCCATTATCTTCTTTTGATCCCACAGACAACTCCCCCTTCTGTCTCTCCAAAATATCCACAGCGTTTCTACCTGCAGAATTTCACCCCATCCCTTCCACCACCCCCAACCTGCCTTCTGTCACACATGGTTGAGAAAGAAAAGATGCCAGAACCAGGAGAGAAAAGAAACATAGTGGACCCAATTTCCCCACCCCTTACTAGGTCTGGACACACCATTGGGCCTCCCATTTCCGGACTACCACAACCTCTATGCCCCCTTTGGGAGGTTGTGGAAATGGATGGCATGATTAGAGTTCACATCCCTTTTTCTTTCTCAGACTTGTCTTACATATGTCAGAGTTTAGGTTCATTCTACAGATCCCACAAAATACTTTCAAGAATTTAGATATCTAACCCAATCATATGATCTGATCTGGCATGATTTATATGTCATCCTCACCTTCACCCTAATTTCAGAGGAGAGAGAGCAGGTCTGGAATCAAGCTCAGATTCATGTGGAAGAGCTACATAGGATAGACCAAACCCTGCCAGACAGGGTTAGAACTGTTTCCTAAGATGCCCCCAATTGGAATTATCTAACTGATGCTCTAGGGGTACGCCTTTGTAACCACATGGTCCAGTGTCTTCGAAGGACTAAAAAAGCAGCCCATAAGGCTGTCAATTATGACAAATTAAAATAAATAACTCTCATGTTCATTACACCTGATTCGTACCTGAAACCCTCCTTTTTGCTAGCTACTCTTACAAGCCAGCACACTATTATGATGTTATCAAAGCTTCTGAAAGTTCCTATGGAGGAAAGAAGTACTGAATCAGTAAAATAAAAAATGCTAGATGCCCCAGAGGTAAAGTTGGGGCTACTTTCTGATGGACAAACCTCACACATGTAAGATTATCAGATGGAGTTCAGTACATAGCACATGAGCACAAAACAAAAGAAATAATAGAAAAACTCTCCTTCAATCTAACCTTACCACCCTATAAAACATTAGACCCCACTGGCCTGTGAGACATACAGCAACACTCCCTTTTCCCTGGCTCTTAAATACCTCTTTCTCAGCTGCCCAGAACTTTTCCTCTCTTTTCACCCCCTCAGGATGCTGGGTGTGCCTTTCTCCATACAAAAATCTTTTCAACCCTATACTGATACCCAAGACATTTCACGGTCTTTAAAGTATGATAGTGGTGCTTTAATAGGGATTGCATTAAAATTGTATATTGCTTTGGATAGTATGGACATTTTAACAATGTTGATTCTTCCCAGCCATGAGCATGGTATGTTTTTCCATTTGTTAACATCTTAACCTATTTCTTAGAGTTTCATAGTTCTCTTTATAGAGACCTTTCATGTTCTTTCTTAGGTAAACTCCCAAATATCTCATTTGGCATTACTGTAAGAGGAATAGAGTTCTTGCCTGTTTTTTTCAGCTTGACTATTGTTGATATATATAAAGGCTACAGATTTTTGAGTATTGATTTTGTAACCTGTGATGCTGCTGTATTCCTTGATCACCTTTAAGAGTTTTGCAGTAGAATCCCTGGTGTTTTCCACATATACAATCATATCATCTGTAAAGAGTGAAAGTTTGATCTCCTCTGACCCTATTTGGATACCCTTGATTACCTTATCTTGCCTGATCACTATGGCTAAGACTTCCATTACAATGTTAAAAAACAGTGGAGACAATGGGCAACATTGCCTGGTTCCTGATCTGAGTGGAAATGATTTAAATTTAACCCCATTCAATATTATATGGGCTGTGGGTTTGCTGTAGATGGCCTCTATCAGTTGAATAAATGTCCCTTCTACACCTATTTTCTTAAGTGTTCTGATTATGAAAGGATACTGGATATTATCAAAAGCTTTTTCTGCATCAATTGAGAGAACCCTATGGTCTTTGTTTTTTAATTTGTTTATGTGATGAATTATATTATAGATTTACATAAATTGACCCAGTCTTGAGACCCTGGGATAAAACCCATTTGGTCATGGTGTATAAATTGTTTGATGTTTTGCTGAATTCTGTTTGGTAGGATCATATTTAATATTTTTGCATCAATATTCATTAGAGATATTGGTCTATAATTTTCTTTTCTTGTTGGGTCTTTTCCTGTTTGGGGGATCAAGGTGATGTTTGCTTCATAGAATGTGTTAGGTAGTATTCCTTCTTTTTTATATTTTGGAAAAAGTTGAGTAATATAGATACTAGTTCTTCTTTAAAGGTTTGGTAGAATTCTGCTGTGAAGCCATCTGGTCCCAGGATTTTCTTTTTGTGGAGATTTTACATAGTTGATGCTCTTTCAGAACTTGATATAGGCCTGTTCAACATTTTCACTTCATTCTGGCTAAGTCTAGGAAGGTGCCATGCTGGCAAGTATTGGTCTGTTTCCTTCAGATTTTCATATTTCTAAGAATAGAGTTTCTTGTAATATTCGTTAAGGATTTTTTGAATTTCTGAGGAGTCTGTTGTTATTTCATCTTTGCCATTTCTGATTGATGAAATTAGATATTTTACTCTTTTATTCCTGGTTAGGGTAGCTAATGGTTTATCTATTTTGTTGACCTTTTCAAAAAATCAACTTTTTGACTTTTTGATCTGTTGTATAATCTTTTTGTTTTCAATGCCATTTAATTCTGCTCTAATTTTGGTTATTTTTTTTCTTCTGCTGAGTTTGGGATTGAAATGATTTTCCTTTTCCAGTTGCTTGAGATGTCCTATTAATTTATTAATTTCTTCTCTTTCTGTTCTCTTGAGGAAGGCTTGTAATGCTATAAATTTCCTTGTTAGCACTGCCTTTATGGTATCCCGGAGGTTCTGGTAATTTGTGTCTTCATTATCGTTTTTTTCCAAAAATTTGGTAATTTCCTTCTTAATCTCATCTATGACCCAGCTATCATTCAGCATAAAGTTATTTAGCTTCCATGTTTTTGTGTGAGTATGCAGATTCCTGTTGTTACTGAGTTCAAGTTTTATTCCATGATGGTTTGAGAAGATGCAAGAAATAATTTCTATTCTTTTAAATTTGCTGAGGTTAGACTTGTGACCTAAGATATGATCAATTTTGGAGTATGTTCCATGGGCTGATGAGAAGAATGTGTATTCAGTTTTGTTAGGATGAAATGTTCTGTAGATGTCTGTTAAATGCTAATGTTGAGTGGTTAAGTTTAAGTCTAAAATTTCTTTCCTTAGTTTCTTATTGGAGGATCTATCCAACACTGCCAAAGAAGCAGTAAAATCTCAGACTATTGATGCTGGAGGAAATCACACTGCTCATGTCTGTTAGAGTCTCTCTTATAAATTGAGGTGCATTCTGGTTGGGTGCATAAATGTTAATTATTGAAATCTTATCATGTTGAGTGTTACCCTTAACAAATATGAAGTGATCATCCTTATCTTTCCATACTTTTGTTGGTTTAAAGCCTATTGTATCTGCAAATAAAATTGCAATGCCTGTTTTTTTCTGATTTCCATTTGCCTGAAATATAGATGAGCATCCCTTCACCATGAGTCTATATTATTTTTTAAGGTAAGTTGAGATTCTTGTATACAGCAGATATCTGGCCTGAGTTTTTATATCCAGCCAGTCAACCTGTGCCTGTTTAAAGGACAGTTTAAGCCATTCCCATTAATTGAGATCCTTGATGAGCCTGGTAGTATTTTTGGTTTCAAGTTTTCCAAAAGTCCAGTGGACATTTTTAATCATTTTGCCACTGTGTAAGTTGGAATTTGATCAAAAGTTTCTGAGTGATTTTACTTTGGTGGTAGAGCATTGTGCTTGTCATTGTGGAGGATAGGTCTGAGAATATCCTGGAGAGCTGGTTTACTAATGGCAAATTAATTCAACATGTGAATGTCATTAAAGCATTTAATATCTCCATCATAAATTAAACTCAGTTTAGCTGGATACAGGATCCTGGGTTGAAAGTTTTTCGGTTTAGGAGGTTAATGTTTGATGACCATCCTCTTATAGCTTGAAAAGTTTCAGCAGAGGAATCTGCAGTCATTTTAATATTCTTCTCCTCATAGGATATGGTTTTCTTACATCTGGCTGCTTGCAGAATTTTCTACTTCATATTAACTTTGGTGAAGTTAATTATGATGTGTCTGGGAGATGATTTATTTGGATTGAGTCATGCTGGGGTTCTGAAACTATGTGATATCTGAATTTCAGAATCTCTTGCCATGTTTAGGACATTCTCCTTGGTTATTTCTTGGAGTAGAGCATCTGGGCCTTTTGAAGCAACCTCATTGCCTTCAGGAATTCCTATAAGATGAATATTAGTTTTTTTGGAATTATACCAGAGGTTTATGAGCAAATGATCCATTTTTGGTCTCCACTTCTCTTCCTCTTTCAGTGTCTGGGAGCATTCAAAGGCTTTGTATTCAATGTCAGAAATCCTTTCTTATGCCTGCTCCATTCTGTTACTGAGGTATTCTACTGTATTTCTCAAATCTTGGAGAGTTGCAAATTCTTTTCTCAATGTGTCCAAATCTTTGGTGATTTTTTTCTTTGAATTCAATGAATACTTGAGACAACTTTTGAATTATTCCTAGAATTTCTAATTCCAACTTTACTTCCATACCATCAATCTTATTTGCCATCCAAATTCTAAAATCAATTTCTGACATCTCAACTATTTGTTTATGAATATGATCTTCTGGTATGTCTGCCTTGTCATTTCTTGAGGGAATTGATCTACCCTAATTATTCATGTTTCCAGAGTTTTCCCACTGATTCCACCCCATGATTATTTTTCACCATTTGGTAGATAAGCAGGTAAGGTGAAATTGGATTTTGGGCTCCTAAAGTAGTGATTAACCAGCCCTTTGGCAGAGGGCTATGATTGGTGACTGTAGCTTTCCCCCTACAGCTTTGCAAAGGATCTGTACAGTACTACAGCTTGCGACATTGGGGACCTGCTTGGTGTGGTGGGGCTAGGTGGCTCTGTCTTGTTTTTAGCTGGTCTCTGTCCAATCCTAGTGAATCAGTAACTCTGGGTTGAAGTGTCAGCTGTGGGGAAATACAAACAACAAGGACACCCTGCCCCCTGTGGGCAACAACTGGAAAAGGAAAATCAAACCTTCCTATAATAACACAACCAGGGTACCACCTTGGAAGGGCCTTGGGTCATTGGCCCAGGTCGAGTTCCAAATCAATTGTCTCAGTCAGCCCCAAGTCTCAAGTGGTAGAGTTCAATAGGTCTCCAGCAACTGGATAGTAGGGATCTGCTGGCAGCTCAAGTGTGGCTCACTCTGGTGCTCTGTGAATTCAGAAGGGGTCCACTCAGTAAATGAGTTAGTCCAGGGTGGTTGATGCCTCCTTCCCCACCTTGCACCTATGTCACACCAGGTCACTAGTAACCCCATAGGGCTGTGGCCTGGTTCCCTCCAATGAGCAGATTCACCAGTGGTTTGTACCTGCCTGGGTCACAGGGAGATCTATGTCTACTCAGCCAGACCTTCTGCACTCTGCCACCAGCCAGCAAGGGGAGCTGAAGCCTGACTACCTTGGGGGCTTAATGGAAGCTGGGGAGTGTCATTCAGTTCCAGCCTTGCCCAGATTGATGTTGCTGCCACTTACATTCTTGTAGAATTTGTGTTTCTGCCCTGACTATATTCTACTGAGGGCTAGGAGCTGTTTAAGTTCACAGAAACTGTGACTCAGCCCTGCCCTGTGCTGCTGCTACTGTTCCAGTTCTCATAGAGGTGGTGTCTCTGTCTCCACTGCACTCTGTATTGGGATGGGGGCAGTTAAGCTCACAGAGGGCTCTCAGTTCCTGCCCCTCCCTAAGCTGATGCCTCTGCCATGCCTGCTTTTGTCCCAGTTATGCTCCACTGGGGTCTGGGTGCATCTTGGGCTCATAAAAGCAGCAATTCTGACTCAGCCCTGCCCTGGGAGTATGCCACCTCTGTGCACAGATATTCTAGTTTCCTCCCCACCACACCCCTGCCATGTTGGTACCTCCTCAGGCATACCTTTTGCTCATGGGGCCTGCATTTCCATGGCTGCCACTAGAGTAGAGAACTAGCTGCCTCTAGTTGGTAAGAGAGATGGGAAATGTTTCTCCAAAATATCACCAGGGGTGTGAGCTGCCGCTGCACTGTGATCCAGGGCACCCTTTCTCCCTCTCCCGTATGGCTCCCTCACACCACAGTCCCTACTTTACACCCATGCTGCTGATTCAGCACAGACTTGTAACAGCCCATGCCTTGTCCATACGTCTTGAGAAAATGCCCAAGAATAGACTCTGCTGGGGACAGGCCTCCAGACCTTGGGGTGGGAGTGGAAGGGAGTGCTGGGAGTTCAGAATTGTGGGTAGAGTGTATGTTCAGTTTTATGCCTGGCTGGAGAGTGCCAAAGCACACTAATGGATCCTCTCTGGGGAAGGAGATCTGTTTTTTAGCAGCTCTCTTCAATGGGATAGAATAAGAAGAGATTTGAACTCTGCTTGTGAGCTGTTCTCATGGGAAGGGGACCCCCACATGCTTTGTGATGGGTTTTGTACCTATTCTTTGTTTCCTTGGGGTTACAGCTCACCTCAGCAGGGGTTATGTGTGATCTTCAATCTTCTCTCTTGGCTCAGCTCCAAACCATCAGCTTACTTGATAAACTTCTGTCCTTTCACTCTCCTTCTAGACAGGAGCCTCTGTGGAAAGCTGGCTCCAGTCAGCCATCTTGCCTCCTCCCTCCCAATCTTCTTAAAAGCTCTTGAAGGTTTGATATGGGTTTCATATGTCTTTAACTGCATAACTACTTACCATGTAGGGGCTTATACTTGTGGTAGTTCAATTGACTGTCAAGGATCAGTTGCTAAAGAACAAATCCTCCAAGTTATGATCTTAAGTGTTTTTGATGATTCATAAAATGCTCACAGTATCATATTGAGTTTTGTATCAACATGATATTGATAGTTTTGTATCAAGTCATATAGTCATACTGATACAAAACTATCAGAAGGACTATTCTAATTATGTCAAGTACATTTGTATAATTAGGACAAAAGAGTTTGAAAGGAAATAAACTAACTGTGTATAGTGATTATTTCAAGGAGAGAAATACTTTTACACTTGGCTATATTTTCTGATTTTTTGGAGGGGGAGGGCAGTGAGCAGGTATTGCTTTTATAACCAGCAAATGATAATGTAATCAGGTATAATGAATCTGTTACTGGAAGGAGGATAAGATTTGGCTAGAAAAGAAACAGAGGCAGCCAAATCAGGACAAGGAAGTGAGGGATGTCTTGTTCCTGGGAAGGCAGTGACTCTTATGCATGGCCTCTCCCCTGAGGGAGGCCCAGCCAAGTAGAGACCAACTTCTAGTTTTTGTTTTAAAACTAGGGAATGGTGTTTGTTGTTTTTTCCTTATTTGTATTGAATTATAATACAGATACAGAAAAGTTCTCATAACTATGCTCCTACATGGATTTTTATAAAGTGAACACAGCCATGGAAGCAGCAGCCAGATCAAGAAACAAAACTCATCAGTACACCTAGAGTCCCTCTGGTGTCCTTCTGGTCACCCTGGATCCCAATTGCCCCACAATTGCTGGGGCGACCAACACCCTAACTTCCAACAGTGTGGATTTGTTTTACCTGTTTTTACTGCATAAACCTAGAATCACACTACAGACTAGTTTGTGTCTAACTTATTTTATGCAATGTTATGTTTGTGAGAGTTACCAATATTGCATGTAGACCTTCCATTTTTGTGACTCAGTTACATACAGTGTGAATATAATGCTTTATCTTTTCAACTCTTGATGGACATTTAGGTGGTTTCCAGATTTGGGCTATTATGCACAATGCTGGTATGAATATTCTAGTATGGATTTTGGCCCTTGATATTTATCTTAATATGTTCTGACAATTATTTGAAATAGGTCCTTCTGTTGGATTTTGGTGACTAGCAGTGTCCTGAAACCCTAAGCATGCTCTAATTATCATTTGGAAGACTCCTGAGAGTTTGAGACAGTAGTTCTGTGGTAAGGCCCTGGAATCTGTATTTCAACCAAGTATCCCTGTGGGTCACATCTTGAGAAAAAACTTTGTAAAGAGAAAGCACGTGAGACTCAGAAACACTGGTTCTTTTCCTTTTTCTTCTTTGCATGGTTCTGTTATAGAGGATGGAATGCAGTAGAGCCATTTGTAACCTCCAACTCCTGGCATTGAGATCTTCCAGCCTTAGTCTCCCAAAGTGCTAGGATTATAGGTATGAGCCACTATACCCAGTTATGGTTCTAATTTTGGTTTTGCATTTACTAATTTGGCCTGGAGGAAATTACTTGACCTTGCTAGCCTGTTTCCCCTCTTTAATAATGCTCTCCCAGGTAGAGTGTTGGATTCAAACAAAAGAAAATATATGAAAATGCAAATGAAAGGCATTGTTTTTGTTACCAAAGCCTAACAATGAATGTAAAAAGAGACAATTTGGATTTAGTTAGTAATATCACCATATGCTTAGGTGACATGCCTCAAGGGTGTTATTTTGTTTTCATGAAAGTATACTACTTCTGCAAAATCATGACTGCAAAGACAGATCCGCCCCCTATAAAGAGTTCTTTATTAGGATATCAAACTCTTTAGGGAAACTAAGAGTGCTCAATGGTTGGCCCACAGTATACTGAGTCAGTAGCATTTGAAGCTTAGTCAAGGAATTAAAGAACAAAGTCTAAAGTTAGACTAAATTATTTTTGTTTCATATTCCTCAACTTCATAACAAGACATACTACAGGAATTTACACATTATAGGAGCTCAATAAATTTTTATTGGTCAATTAGTAAATAATAAACTTTCCCTAATTCCTAACTCCTTGACTCTCTTCCACCTTGTCTGTGCTCCAGCCTAGTCAGCCTTCTGTCAGAGTGAACATTCATGTTCGTTCCAGCCTTTTGCCATGTTGTAATGTTTCCTCTGTCTTTTGCCATGATGTAATGTTTCCTGGAATGTGGTTCTGGTCTATGCCCATTTATTATTTGGGCTTAATTTAAGGGCCACTTCCCAGTGAAGGATTTCCCGGGTCCTTTAGATTTTGTGGAATCTCTGGTTATGGTTACATAATCTCTTCACACCCTGAATGTCTTCAGCAGAGCACTCATCACACTGCTGACTTTTCGTAGCTTATTTGTCATGAAACTACAGGCTCCAAAAGAACAAAGACTTGTTGATGGCATATGCTTATCTCTAAGCCCAGAGCCCACCAGGTGATAGGAATTCAATGATGATTTTTCTCAGTGCTGCTTTCTCTCTTTTAAAAGTCTTGAAAGAGCAGACCCTTGGAAACAATTGATCTGAATACCCAAGAATTGCCTCTCTGAAAACATTCTGTGCTTTGAGGGCACATGACACCCATTGCTGTTTGTTTCTTGTACTTTGCAATGTCTGTTTTTTCTTTTTTGAAATCAGAAGAAAGGAGGCTTACATTTATGTTGCTTATAAATATTTGGAAAAGTTTCAGAGAGCTGCTGGGTATCTATCCTTGCAAACTAATATTGCCTTTCACCATAATTTGAGGACTGTCTTTCAAAGGACACTTAAGGCAGAGTGACTCCAGTCAGGTCATGTACTGGCTAACTCACCCAAGAAGATGCAAAGGTTCATGTCTTGAACTTAAAATTATCCACTGAGATCATAGCCGGTATGAAAATAATAGTTGGAGAGGTTATTGCTATTTGGATCTGAGAATCAAAGTTGACATTTTCTCTTTTTATGTCATTTATCATGACAACTTCTGGCTTTCAGATTGAGGAATGGCAAGGATGGATCCTGTTAGTGGGGTGTTGGGTTATCCATCAGTTGTGAATCTATCCATGTGCTAAATGGATGAAGTTACCTGCACAGTTACACATCCAAGCTTGTGAATTTGGAAGAGAGATTGTGTTTATTTCATAGCATCTTGAGGCATCAAATTTGTGTCAGGCACAGTGACAAAAGGGCAGTGAGACAGGAAGAGAATGGGCAAAAATTACTGGGAGATTCAAAGTGGGTATTTTGGTATTATGTTAAACTTTGAATATTTTGGTAGAAAGTATAGATGTATAAAATCATCTGATCTTTCCATGTCTTCTACTCACTTGATTTTACACTTGTGATTCATTCAGCTGAGTGATCAATACTCAAACTGTAGAGTTAGACTGCTTGAGTTCAAGTCCTAGCATCACTTGTTGAATTCATATAACTGGTCAAGGTGTTTACTATTTTGTGCCTCAGTTTGCACATAATAGTAAATGTAATATGGCAAATAATATGAAATACCTTGAATAGTTGTAAGTATTAAATAGGACAATGGATGTAAAGTACTTAAAGCTTAGGGCCTGGCATATAAGGACCACTCAGTACATGTTGGATTTTATTATTTATCAAGGGCTTTAATGGCTGCTAGGTGCCTGACATTGTGCCAGTACCTAGAAAAAGTACAATCCTCATATTTGTGAAATTTCCTATCTAATAAGAGAGACAAAATGCAAAAACCATTGAGTATCCAATATTATGAGCCATACAGTAGAGAACAAATGAGACAAAGTATGTTGTCAGTTCTGAGGACTGGAACAATTGTATCCGACATTTGATTTTATACTGAAGGGCAAAAGAGAGGTGTGAGAAGTATATTTTAGTCTAAAGGAATTTCCCAAAGAGATTTAGAGTTCTGGAATAATGGGGGAGCTTGATGTGGCTGGCTCAGAGGTGTTATTTTGGGAAGGTGTGGGTAATGTGACTTAGGTAGATGAGAAGTGATTGTGAAGGACCCTGCATAAAGTTTGAGTGTTTTCACTGGTTGCTTCATGTGTTTCTTATATTTCTGGGTTAATAATTTCATGTCTATTACTAAATATACCTTAGGAATACACTGTACAACCATTAGAAGAAAATGGAAAAACTCCTTGACATTGGTCTCAGAAGTGATTTTGGGTATGTATGACATGTTAACTGTTTAGAAGGTCTTACCTTGAACTTTGAGTTTGGAAGAGGCATTACATTTATTTCAGGTTTTGTTTTTAAATATTGAGAAATAAGATGTATCCTACTTTTTCTTTTGTTGTAAGTCATCTATCTGCTCCCACTCCATCATAACTTTTGGCATCATGAAAGATTATTTTTCCCAGATCTCTAAAAGTATTTTCTGTCCTAACAATTAGAACAGTAAAGAATGCCTGCTGATTTCAAATTATATTACAAGGCGAGAGTAATCAAAACAGCATGTTACTGGCATAAAAATAGACACATAGACCAATGGGACAGAATATAAAACCTAGAATAAATCCACATGTATACAGTGAACCCTCTTCCACAAAGTTGCCAGGGTAAACAATGAGAAAATGGTAGACTTTTTCATAGAGGTGTTAGGAAAACTGGATGTGCACATAAAAAATAAATGAAATTGTATTCTTATTTTACACCACACACAAAAAACAAGAAAAAAGAGATGGAAGATTTAAATGTAACAACTGACACCATACAACTGTTAGAAGAAAATGAGAAAAGCTCCTTGACGTCTCAGAAGTGATTTTGGTTCTGTATGACACCAAAAGTGCAAGGAACAAAAGAAAAAAATAAATAAGTGGGACTGAATCAGAATAAAATGTTTCTGTGAAAATTGACAATGTAAGAAAGCAACCCATAAAATGGGAGAAAATATTTGCAAACCAGTTAATTCAAGAAGAGGTTAAAATTTAAAATATTTAAGCAACTTATATATACAAGACAAACATATAAGCAAGATAAAATAACCAGTTATAAGTGGGGAAAGGCCCTGAAAAGACTTTTTTTTCAGCGAAGACATATAAATTACCAAAGGGTAATTTAAATTACCAAAGGGTAATTACCAAAGGGTAATTTAAATTTATATGTAAAGGTGTTCAGTGTTACTAATCATCAGGGATGTACAAATTAAAGCCACAGTGAGGTATCACATCACACCTGTTAAAGTGGCTATTATCAAAAAGCCAAAAAATAGCAAATGTTGGTAAAGATGTATAGAAAAGGTAACTGTTATCCATTGTTAATAGGAATGTATAATTACCATAGCCATTATGAAAAAGTGTGGAATTTTCTCAAAATATTAAAAACAGAACTATCTGGGTGGTGCCTATGGCTCAGTGAGTAGGGTGCTGGCCCCATATACTGAGGGTGGCGGGTTCGAGACTGGTCCTGGCCAAACTGCAACAAAAAAAAAAGTTGGGTGTTGTGGCGAGTGCCTGTAATCCTAGCTACTCAGGAGGCTGAGGCAAGAGAATCACTCAAGCCCAAGGGCTGGAGGTTGCTCTGAGCTGTGATGCCATGGGACTCTACCAAGGGTGATAAAGTGAAACTCTATATCTAAAAGAAAACAAAACAAAACAGGGGCAGTGCCTGTGGCTCAAAGGAGTAGGGCGCCGGCCCCATATGCTGGAGGTGGCGGGTTCAAACCCAGCCCCGGCCAAAAACTGCAAACAAACAAACAAACAAACAAAAAACAAAAAATGGAACTAGCATATATATGATCTAGAAATCCCACTACTGCATATACATAGCCAAAGGAAATGAAATCAGAATGTCAAAGAGATACATGTGGTCCCATGCTCATTGCAGTATTATTTGCAATAGCTAGGATGAAAGATGTGGAAACAACCTACATGTCTGCCAATGAATAAATGGATCAAGAAAATGTGTGTGTGGGGTGTATATATAATTCAGCCTTAAAAAAGAAATCCTGATGTTTGCAACAACATGGATGAACCTGCAGGACATTATGCCCGATGAAATCACCAGGCACAGAAAGCCAAGCACAGCATGGTCTCACGTATGTGTGGAATGTAAAAAATTGAATTTATAACAACAGAGTTGCACCATGCTTAGATTTAGGAGATGGGGGAAATCAGGGGATGTTGGTCAGAGGATGCAATCTTGCAGTTAGAAGATGAAAAAGTTCTGCAGAGTTAATGTTCAGCATAGTGACTATACTTAGTAATAACACTGTGTACTTGACATTTGCTGAAAGAGTAGATCATGTTTTCCTATTACAGCACTCAAAAGGACTATGTGAGGTGAAGAATATTTAATTAACTTGATAATGATAATTATGTCATGAAGTATAGGTATATCAAAGCATCACATTGTACACCTTGAATAATTTTTGTTTGTCAATTATACCTAAATAATGTTGAAAAAAATGCCAAAGAGAGATACTTGAAAAAACAATACAGTCTGGGGGAAAGTGGTGATGAAGGGTGACAGAGGATATTTCTAGGAAAGCTGACAATAAATGAAAGTGCTAGAGGCTATCCTGGTTTTAAAGTGAGGACCCCTTGATCTTAAGTAAATAAATAAAGCACTTGCTATGTGCGATGAATTGCAATAGTTGGTACTAAAAAAACACTTTTCTTTCTTTACTTTCTAAAAGTATAAAGTTCTGTTTCTTGTCTTTACTGTCTTTTCTTCCATTTAAATTTCCTGAGGGAAGACGTAGAGCAAGATGGCAGAATAGAAAACTCTGTCCCTCTACATGAACCTCTAATTCAACAACTGTCCATGCAAGCAAGCACCTTCAGCAGAGAACCAAAACCCAGGTGCGTGGCCATACTACCTGGTTTTAGTATTATGTCAAGGAAAGAGGCACTGAAGGAGGCAGAAAAGCCAGTCTTTTGCCTGCACCATCCTGGGTGCCCAGTGGACCAGGGGAGAGAGAGTTCTGGGGAAGGGGAAGGAGACTGAAGTGATTGTGGGACTTTACATTTAAATTCAGGGCCACCCTGGCACAGGGGAATACATAACAAGGCAGAATTCTACAGGCGCCTGCAGAGCAGAGGGAACATTTGACCAGCCTGGCCAGAGGGAGATCCTCTACCCTGGGAATGAAGCCCTGGTTTCTACCAGCCCCACCACCAGCTGACAAAGCAGCCTGGGGTCTCACTAAATTTGTAAGGTAGTGGGGCCACAAGGGCTATGGGTCCTCAGGCAATTCCTGTAGCTGTGCTGCCTTGGAGTCAGTGGGCTTGGGGTGCACATGGCCCAGTGGGAGACACCCACATCCATGGCCAAGCCAGTGTCTACAGCTTTCCTTCCCCAACTACAGGCAGCATGGCTCAGGGAGAGTCTTCTTTCAGTCAAGGAAAAAAAAGGGAAGAGCTCAGAGGACTTTGTTTTACAACTTGGGTTCCAGCTCAGCCACCATGAAATAAAGTACTAAGCAGACCCTTGAGGCCTCTGAGTCCAGGCCTCACTTTCTGGAGGGTATTTTTGAACTCACCTTGGGTCAGAAGGAAACATGCTGACCCAAATAGAAGGACCCAGCCCTGGCAGGATTCACTGCCTGCTGACTAAAGGGTCCTTGGGCTTCCAATAAACATCAGAGTTAGGCAGGCAATTGCACTCTGACTTTGTGTGAGACAGCAGTGGCTTTAAGGGAGACCTGACACTGGTGGCCACAGGGAGTACCCACATCACTTCTTCCCTAACTCCAGCATCCCAGAAAAGAGAGTGAGGGAAAAGAGGGAGAGACTTTGCCTAGTAATCCAAGGAAATGTCTTGTATCTTAACCAAGCTCATCAAGGTGGTACACCATGAGTCTCCAAGAGTCAAGCATTATTGGGCTGTGGCACCCCCAGTTCTGATATAGCTGCAGTGATCAGAGACTTAGGCTACAGCATTCAATTCCATTTGAGCAAATGGAAATGGTTTTCCATTTGGAAAGCCTTCTCAAGTAGGATGGGTTC
This sequence comes from Galago senegalensis, assembly GCA_963575145.1. Lineage (NCBI taxonomy): Eukaryota > Metazoa > Chordata > Mammalia > Primates > Galagidae > Galago > Galago senegalensis. Next base: position 28,882 of record CAUYTI010098567.1, on the reverse strand, counting down.
AAAAGCTTGGACTGCAGATATTAAAATGAATACCTAATTCTTCAGTGTCCAGACATCAACAAACCTTCATAGACATCAAGTGCAGCCAGGAAGACATGACCTCACCAAAACAGCTAGTAAGGTGCCAGTGACCAACCCAGAGTGATGGAGAGAGGTCACCTCTCAGTCAAAGCATTCCAAGTATCTGTCCTGAAGAAGCACAATCAACTTTAAGACACTAGAGAAGGAATTCAGAAGCTCATCAGAAAAATTTAGCAAATAGATTGAAATAATAAAAAAATATCAAGCAGAAATTCTGGGGCTTAAGAATTCAATTGACAAACCAAGAAATGCATTAGTCTCTCAAAGGTAGAATTGACCAAGCAGAAGAGAGCATTAGTGAGTTCAAAGATAGGCTATTTGAAAAGACATAGTCAGAAAAGAAAAAAGAATAAGAATGGAGCACACCTACAAGATCTAGAAAATAGCCCCGAAAGAGCAAATCTAAGAGTTATTTGCCTTAAAGAAGAGGTCCAGAGAGAGATTGGGGTAGATACTTTATTCAAAGAAATAATAACAGATAACTTTCCAAACTTAGAGAAAGATATTAATATTCAGGTACAAGAAGGTGGTAGAACTTTAGAATTTAATACAAACAGGGTTACCTTAAGGCATTTCATAACCAAGCTCCCAAAGGTCACACATAAGAAAAGATCTCAAGGGAAGCAAGAAAAAAAGAAAAAAAAATAACATGCGAATGGTCTCCAATAGGTCTGGCAGGAGACTTCTCAGTGGAGACCTTATAGGCTAGGACACGAGGGCATGACATAGTCAAAGAGCTGAAGGTAAAAAACAAACAAACTTTAACCCTAGAATGTTACATCCTGCAAAAATATTCTTCAAACATGATGGAGAACTAAAGACTTTCCCAGACAAGCTGAGGGATTTCATTGATACCAGACTTCTCCTATAAGAAATGCTAAAAGGAGTTCTTTAATCTGATAGAACAGGAGGTTAATCAACAATAAGAAATCTTCTGAAGGTGTACAACTCACCGGCAACAGTAAGGACACAAAAAATACTCTATTGCTATAATTGCAGCATATAAACTACTTAAATCTTAAGTAGGAAGATTAAAACACAGAACCATCAAAAATAACAGCATTTTGAGAGATAGATAGTATAAAATGATATGACTAGAGGGGTGGTGCCTGTGGCTCAAGGAGTAGGCTGCCAGCCCCACATATCAGAGGTAGGTTCAAACCCAGCCCTGGCCAAAAACTGAAAAAAAAAAAAAAAAAAGATATGACTGGCAACAACAAAAAGTTAAAAAGCGAGAGTGGTCTCTGTATATTCAATGTTATTACTGGTAGGTAAGGACTCACTCTTTCCATGTCGTTACTGGATGTTTGGTGGTTTTGTGGTGGGGAAGATGGAGTTACAGGGTAGAATTCCTACTCTGAAATGTTGATGTGGCAGGGGAGGGGCGTGCACACTCAAAAAAGAAAAGATGCTCATTATCACTAATCACTAGGGAAATGCAAATTAAAACCACAGTAAGATATTACCTTACCCCTGTTAGAATGGCTTGTATTAAAAAGTCCAAAAACAATAGATGCTGGCTAGGATGCAGAGAGAAAGGAATGCTTATACATCATTGGTGGGATTGCAAACTAGCACAACCCCTGTGGATAAATGATATGGAGATACTTGAAGAAATAAATATACACTTACTATTTGATCCAGCAACCCCACTACTGGGTATCTACTCAAAGGAAAAGAAGTCATTTTGTAAAAAAGGCACGTGAGCTTGAATATTTATTGCAGCATGATTCACAATCACAAAGATGTGAAATCAACCCAGTGGCCATCAATTCACAAGTGGATTAACAAAATATGGTTATGCATATACTGTGACGTACTACTCAGCCATATAAGGAATAGATTAATGTCTTTTGCAACAATCTGGGTGGAACTGGAGACCATTATTCTAAGTGAAGTGTCTCAAGAATAGAAAAACAAACACCACATGTACTCTCTAATTATACGGAACTAATTGATGGGTGCACACAGGCACACAGAAAAAGGAAAACTGTTGGAAATCAAGAAGTGAGGAGGGGCAAAAACCTACCTCACAGTACAATGAATACTATTCAGGTGTTGGGCACACTTACAGTCCTGACTAAAGCATTATAAAAACTATCAATGTAACAAAAACATTTGTGCCTCCTTCATATTCTGAAATTAAAAAAAATTTAAAAAATGGGAGAATTTCTGTTACATTTCTATTTGTTTGTAAGAATGGTTGTCATGTTTTTAAAATAACTTGTTATAAACCATTTTTTTGCAAGTCTCATGGCAACCTTATATCAAACAATCTGCCATAGATACACGAAAACGAAAAACGATATTAAAACACACTACAAGGTCTGCAATACAGTGTCGAGGAGAAGTGACTGGAGAGTGACCCTTATCTTATTTCTGTGTGTTTTTCTTTTGGGGGGGTAACAAAGAGATATAACGAAGAGAGAATCTATTTATAAAGAACAAAGAGAAAGTTTAGGGCACTTCTAGGGAGAGTTGGAAGTGGGCTCCTGCCATGAGGAGAGAAGGTGAGAGAGATCTATTATTTCCACTCTTAGGGAGAGAGCTTTTAGTAATTCATTATTACTGTGGGAGTTTTTTAGATATTCTCCATCAGATTAAGGATGCTCTTATCCCAAATTTGCTGAGAGCTTTTATGAATGAGTCGTGGATTTTACCGAATGCATTTTCCATAGCCGTCAAGACGAACAACATTTTCTCCCCCCCCCTTTTTTTTCTGTTAATATGATCACAAGTTGATTATTAGATGTTAAAACCATCCTTTTATTCTTGAAATAAACCTCACTTGATCATGAAAAATATAAAAATTAAAAACACTACTACAGAAAATCACTTTTAAGGAAGGAAGATGGGAAGGAAATTAAGAAAAGAAGAGAGAGCACAAAACAGCCAGACATCAAATTAACAGCATTGGAGGAGTTAAGTCTTTTCCTATCAATAACTTAGAATGTGAATGGATGAAACTTTCTAATCAGGAGACCTAGAGTAACAAGGATTAAAAAATCAGGAGCCATTTAAATTTCCCCTTTATTTATTTATTTTTTTATTACATCATAGTTGTGCACATTAATACTATCATGGGGTGCAGTGTGTTGTTTCCATATACAATTTGAAATACTTTCATTCAACTCCAACTGGCCAACATAGCCTTCATGTCATTCTCATAGTTGTTGTGTTAAGACATTTATATTCCGCATTTAGAGAGATTCACACGTACCCTTATAGGATAGATCATAGGCGTGATCCTAACAATACCCCTCCCTTCACCCATCCTCCCACCTCCCCTCCCTTCCCTCTCCCCTTTCCCCATTTAATTTCCCTGTATTCTATTTCTTGCCCTGCCACATCCTCCTCCCTCCCCTGACTTTTTTTCTCTGGCTTCTGTTAGGGGAGTTGTTTCAACACAGGCCTCCCACACCATTGGGGTTTCTATGGCGTTAACTCAGGGCCAATGCAAGTACAGCGCCAGGACCCGCAACCTGGCTTCCACCCTGTTTAAAATACAGAGCTTCTGAGTAAGGTTTTGTTTGGAGAAATGGTTCTGAAACTTCATGAATTTAATATTATGTCTTAGGTTGCTGAGTCATACTTCACTTCTGATTTTCTTTAAGTACTTTACAAATAGCAGAACAGATTGAAGTAGGGCACTTTTCAAATAATTTGTGTCTGCATATCTTTATTTTTTCCACAATTTGTTTCTTGAACCATTCTTCTTCTTTATTATTTTGCTTACTAATGCTGCCCTTCGGTGCTCCTTCTGTGTGAGAATGGCTGCCTTGCTGTTTGAGAATCTTTCCCTGAAACATACAAGTCAGAATGGCATTCTTGAATCTCATTTTTTAAAAGGCATCCTTGGCTAGTGGTATGGAGCAATGGCATATATATATTATATAGCAATGGCATATAAGGTCAAAATGGAATAATAATACATCTACTGACATGCTTTTCACATGTTGTGTACAAGATACATTTCATAAGGCAGGGCATTTACGTGCCCTTACTCTGCTGGTAGGAGGCAGGTCCACCTGTCTGGAAGTCCACATCAGAGGGAAAATAGTGGGAGTCAGAAGATGAGGAAGCAGGAGTTCGGTATTGATTAGGTTGCAAATCTCTGCAGCTACAAGATAATTCTACATTATTCTCTCTCCTGCTCTGCGAACAGGAAGGGGATCCAAGTGCAAAGACAAAGTATGATTCATCTGCAGATGAGAAGATGACTCCTCCTCCTCCTGTCTTATGCGAAATAACTGACCTTAGTATTAATGGACTGAGATTGGGGGAGGAAAACAAAGTGTATTACAGAAGACTTATTTTTTTAATTTGTTAAGCAGACAGATACAAAGCAGAAGAGGGTAAATGTCTCTATGCAAATCTGATGTTTGCCTCTCTCAAGCTTGGAAGCTATTTGACTTCCCTTCTTAACTTGTAACTGAACCAAGACACACCTTTAGTGCTAGCTCCATAAATCCAGTCCTCAGATGTTTTGTTCCTTTTATGAGTGATGTTGCATCTGTCTGCATCATTCTAGCCTTTAACACTAAGTTGGCACATTCCTTATGTCTCCTGTTCCTCCCATGTGCTTAAATATACCTTCAAAATAGATTGATTCAAATATTACATATTCTCTCATTGTCTCTAAGAGGTTTAACATTTTCTTTCTTTTTGAGTATACATATATGTTTTGTAAAAGAATTCTGAATTTCATGAATCTGTGTGTGTATATACTCTGCAGTGACTTAAGTATTTCTTAACAGTGAAATATAATTATATTCAAAACTCCTATTTGGGGGTAATTTAGCCTAAGGGAACTTAATCAAAATGTGCACTAAACTAAATGCATAAAAAGGTTTGTTGCAACAAAATTTCTCAAAGCAAAAAATGAGAAGCCAGCTACTGACAGGGTAATGGTCCTTATAGTTAGAGTCTAAACCACTCAGTGTGGTATAATGTTCCATTAAAATGAGGACTATGAAGATTGTCCAGCAACATGAATAAACCAACATGTAATAGTACCTGTAAGCTGTAATTGCAAGTTAGTAAACTGTATGCTAGGGGGAAAATACTGGGAAGGAATATGCTAAGATAATAATAATGGTTATATGGGGGGAAAGTACAGTAATAATAAAAGTCCCTCCTCCTTTTTTCTTTTGCTTAAAGGCCTCTATGTGCTGAGAATTGTATAAAATGGTCCCCCAAACTCTATCTCATATTCTCTTAATATATCTGCAGTTACTATGTATATCTGTTAGCAAATGAGGAAATTGAGGCTCAGATAGGTTAGGTGACTTTCCTGATGTGATACTTGGTGTAAGTGGGAGAAGTGGACTTGAAAGAGAAGTCCATGTGTATTTTAATAAAGAAGTAGTGGAAGTGGAACTGAAGTTCAGTGGTCGAGCATCCTGGATTCAAATGTCCTTCCACACATGGATGATGTGACCTTGACCTACCATCCCATGTCTGTAAAGTAAAGCAAACTTAAACAGCATTCACATGAATCTCCCAGTGTTGAGCTTCTATGGCACCTAGATTTCCAACTTTCTAGAATGCATCCCCAAATCCACAATGAGGTCATTCCCTGAGATTTGGATTAATGTTGTAGTTTTTGCCATAAATCCTCATTTTAGACCTTACACGTTTCAACTGTCAATGCATATCTCAGAGAAAGGAAAGTATTATTATGAAGAAGTGGTATAGTTGGTGTGTAAATTGGAAGTGAAGGGGCTAAGTGAAGTCCATACCCCCTTTGTGTTTGTCTGTCTACATTAAGGAAAGAGAACATGTGAGGGACAATGTGATTGATGTGGAGCTTCAGAGCTCTGGCTGTTGCCTGAGTATGGCTCATCAATTCTAGAAGAGATTTTTCCATTTAGCTGGGTACATAGCCTCATGGCAGACAGCTGCCTGGACAGCTGGGGTGCCAACCCTCACTCATCATGCAGATGCAGTAGGAATGGCTCTTAGCTGGTAATATTCATGCCCATCTGTTTGGATGACATGGTGCCCTCATGAGTACTGGTCAAGTCCATCCTCCTATATCTCCCTCTGACCTCATCCCCCCTGCCTCCCTCCCATCCATTCACACTTGTGAGTGCTTTTCATCTTCTTTTCAGGTGTTCTTTCTATTTGCATGACCAGAGATCATGTTGATCTCTGCACAGTCTAAGCAAATTGCTAGGTGTGCATCATGGTTAAAACGCGAAGCCAGGGAAGAGCTGAGCTCAGCATATTTCTGTGTGTGCTCATTTCACAGACCAGAAGGCTGAGATTTAGAGAGGTCACATCACTCTCCAACATTCATACAGCCAGCCTGCGGTATAGTAAATGGTTGGTATGTCAGGCTTAGCGTTGCATCTAGAATTCTCTCCTGGTGAACCTGCTGGTCCTCCCACTATGCTTCTAGACCTTTCTTCCAGGGTTCTTGGAGCAAGCATTAGTGACTCCATACATTATGCTCTTAGACATTTTCTAGGCTGCTGTTGAGAATGGACAAGGCAGAAGGCATCTTGAATGGAATGGAAAAGGACAGCATCCTTGCTAGAAACTTGCTGTATCGGCATAAAAATGACAGTCAAAAGAGAAAAAGTCTCAAGAAAGTGTTAGGGGTCACCAGATCCTCTAAATACCTAAAAGGAAGCCATTTACTCACTGAGTTCAAAGGCACTGCAAGAAAGAAAGATCAAATCCATTACCAGGAACCAGTGGACCAAGTTCTATTTCTTCCTTCATTCCTTATCTTTTCCTTTTTCACAACCCAGTTTTTCTTTTATATTCTCTTCCATTTTCTTCTCAATGCCTTTTTCTTCCACTTCTCATTTGTGTGCCTTTTTCATTTTAGACTCTTCTGGGTGGGAAGAATCACTTCCTATTTGGAGGTTGGACTAAAAATGGATTCCCCATTGCAAAGTGTCATGACATTTCCTGTGTGACCATTAAACATCCCCGAAAGCAGCATGGGCCCAGGTGCTCGTTTTCAGGTAGGCTACAATTTTACCTTTCATATATCGTTTTATTTCCATTATGATTCTGAGACAGACATAATTATCCATATTTGACAGGTGAGGAAGATGAGTCTTAGAGAGGTAACATTGTGATCTTTTTGGGTGAGATTTGTAAATATGAAACATGGCCTTAGAGTCCTAATTTGGACCTCTGCATCAAATTCTATGCACATCATCTGGGATCTTGTTAAAATGAAGGTCCCTATTCACTAGGTCTGAAGTAGGAGCCAGAGATAATGCCTTTCTACCAAGTTCCGAAGTGATGTTGGTTCTGCTGTACAGAATACCTTTGAGGAGAATGCTTTATGCCACAGCATGCCGTTTCCTATCCTGGGACCTTAAGTCCTCAGGAGATAACTGAGTTTCCCATGTAGTTCCAGGTGTCGAATATTTCCTGTCTCTTAAAAAACTTGGTCAAGACCTGTATCTCTCTTTGAGAGTGTGTATGAAAATCACAGGCTATGGCCACAATGACATATTTCTCCATATCCTTCTTTTCCAATTCACTGTGAACCTCTCAAAAGCCAAGTGGTACATACATATGGTGTTCTCCATTTGCTTTCTTATATCTACCAATTGGCTCCTGACTCAGGAAAGCTTTGTGGAATGGATGGATGAATGCAGTGACACCATAAATTAAAACAGTGAGGGACTTTTTCCAAACCGTGGTTTCTGGAATTATCTCAGGCCTTAGAGCAGGGTTGGAGTCCACTTAGTGCAGGAAGAATGTCAGAAGAGCAAACAGAATAATCATTAGGGCTTCAGAAGTTCACTGACACTTGCCATCTGTAGCCCTGTGTGGTCCCCAAAGCCCTGTGCTTTCTCTGGCAGAAGCTGCCTCCTGGTCCTCTCTTCCACTGCCTGGCACTTGTCACTACTCCCATTGGCCTGTCAATAAAGAAGTTAAATTTGTCTTGTTGTTGTATTAATGTCCCATTTTCAAACTGGATCTCCCAGAATTGTAGAAAATAGCTGATATTGCTATGCATAGAGCTCTTTTGCTAGAAAGTTCTAAATCGAAACTCTTAAAGACAAGGGTATGTGTGAGCCATTGTTTAATGGACAGAAAACCGAAGTTTTAGACATGTTCATAGCTATTTTTATTATCTGGCTGTCACATTCCCTCATTAAGCCTTCCTTTTCTCATCAGAGAAATGGGAAATAGCATGAACCAGATGATTGCAAAGTTGCCTTCCACTCCTAAAGGTCAGATTTCTGACTCACAGAGCACTCCTGATCTAAGTAGTGTAAGGGATTAAACATAGTTTAAATCTTCCTTGTTTAACTGATAAAACCCAAGTCCAGATGTTTGGCGTTCCTAGAATGATGAACTCTTTACATACAAGGACTTGGTTTGCTAAATTACCCCACTATTTTCATCTCACATTTATGCCCAGAAGACTCATTTAAGAGGGAAAGACTTACATGAAAAAACTCTCAATATAAGGCCACTTACTGGAACTTTTCTGGCCATGCTAATTACTGACTTCGACCTCATGTGGTTTCAGATGGACAGCTGTATATGAATATTAATTTTTCTTTGAGGGCTTTTAAAATTTTTCCTTCAGTAGTTTTGTTTTTACAACACAATCAAGGGAATTAGTGCTTCTGACAAAAGAGCAATTAAATGTGTATCATATCTCAGCTTGTAAAGTGACATGCAATCTGGAAACAGGACATCATTTTAGATGGAATTAGTTTCCTTTGTCATATTATTGACTGAAAGTTATGGTCTTAGCTCTTTCTTCTTCTCAAACAATTTCACTTCTGAATCTTCTCTCACCTTCCCTTGATGTTACCTTTCTAGGTAACCAAGACGTTCTTTCCCTTCCCTTGCTCTGACATAGCTCATATTACTTACACATCCTAATTTTTCCCAGCTAGACACATAAGTGTTGGGCTTTCCATGAGTAATGAATCAATTTCTATTATGTTTAGTCACTGAGGTTTTAGGCTTGGTTTGTCTACCATGGCAGCTAACATGACCTTAAGTAACACAAAATGTCATCACATATGCATTTTTAACCCCCGGTGTCTGTCTCCTGGGTTCTACATATTGTTTTTGGACATACTGATATATCCAAAGATAGAGAATATTTGATCCTTACTAGTAACTTACAGTCCATAGTACCAGTAAAGAAGACTCAAGTTAGTCTTTAGTTATTGGGTCTTTAGAGGTCTTTGTATGGGGGATTTGGTAGGCATCAGGGAAGCATAGTGTAAGAAATTAAATACACAAGACAGAATCCTGAGTACGTGCCAGTGTTTAGTAGGATAATTTGTTACCTTTTTTTTAATTGAGGAAAGACCTAGAGGACTCAACATAAGCCTGACAATTATATTTGCAAACTTGCCACTGTGCACTTATGTTGGCAGCACTGTACGAACAAATTGGTAAGGTTTCATAACCTTGGTATATCAGTTGTGTTCACATTAACATGTAGCAGTGTCTTTCTGAGTGTTGTTTTACTGTTGTATGTTTTTGTGTGCTGTCTGAAGAATGTTGGAGCTTAAATTAGAGCAATGAACAAAATGTTTGTAAATTTCTCATTAAACTTGACAGAAGTGGAAGTGAAATCAGGAGCATACTAGTTCACAGTTATGGGGATGGCACCATAAAGAAAATGGCAGTGTACCCATGGATTAAATATTTTTCTGAGAGGAGAGAATGCATCACTCATTAAGAATGGCCAGTAAAGAGAAGAACTGACAAAAACATGACAAAAATATGTCAAATTGTACATCAACATCTTTGGCTGACTATGAGAAGCACAGTAGGCCAATAAACAGGAAAATCTCAACTAAAAGTTTTGGCCAAAAACTCATGACTGTTGCTACATGACGACGTGCCATTTCACACTGCACTGTCTGTGAGGCAGTTTTTAGCCAGTAAACAAATAACTGTATTGGAACCCTACTCAACTGATCAGGCCTCCAGTGAATTTTTTCTTTACCCAGAGATAAAGGAAATATTGAAAGGAAGAATTTATATGCCATTCAGGACATCAAGGATAGTACAGTGACAGCTCTGATGGCCATTCCAGAGAAAGAGTTTTGACATGTACCGTCCTAAGGGGAGGACCTTGAAAGTGACCATAGTGATATTCAGTAATGAGGTATACAGCACTTTTCCTAGATTGAGTTTGTGAACTTAATTGTCAGACTGCTTATATTCAGGAAACAAGATTGGATTTTGCTGTTCTCAAATATGTCACTTTCTGGCTTAGGTAGAAAAGGCTGTGGAGTTATTTTGGATTTTGTGAGGAGTGGGGGACTCAGGGGACTCTGGTTGGTTTAAAACAGTGTGTTGTATAGGTACAACACAGTGAAACACAGAGTTAGGAAAGAGAAGAAAGATGTGGATTCTAGATCCACCTCTGCCCCTGTACCTCTAACATGCTGGTTGGATACCTTTATATGTGGCTCAATTTCCTTATCTGTGAAACTGATATCATAGCACTTTCTTTGTAGTATTGTAATACAGATAAATTACTTAAATGCTTTGCTCAGAACCTAGAATAGCACGCCAAATGTGAGCTATTTTATTAATCTGTTTTTAAACAAAATTGGTACATTACAATAAACTCGCTCTTTGCTGAGTACCCAGAATCTAAAACAGTGCCTGGCGCATAGGAATTCAATAATGGTTTCCTGAAAGAACAAATATACAGTGTTTATTCTATTTTTCTTCTCATGTAACATTATATTGTGAACATTTTCCTATGCTATTTGCAAAAGCACTTTAGAATGGCTGCTGTGATCAATATTTAACAAACACATTTACAGCGTATATATCCAATTGTGAGCTTCTCTTTATTGCTGTCAGGAGGTAATCACTTTTTCTAAAGATGCTGATGTTGAACAATATATTTTTGCAATTTCTCTTGGACTAATATTGCTAGAGCCTTCTTTCGAACACTGACAATGATTACAAATTGTCAACCTTTGCAGGTGAATTATATTATTAGAAATAGACATAAGTCGCCCACACCTGGGTTGTTGAATATAAAGAATGATTTGGCTTGATGAAAAAGTGAAGACCCTAATGTTACACAGATTTTATAATGACTCTGATTCCAAAAAAGAAAAATTCTAAAATTGAGAAAAAGTCATGTGGAAACAAGTGAGCTAGACAAGAATGACTACTTGAAAAAATGACTTAACTGAATGTGTATCTTTTGCAGTGTTAAATCATACGTCAGCTTGCTAGAAACATTTTAAAGAAGCCATTTCTTCTTGGTTCAATGTTCACAAAGTTTTTCTCTGAAAATAGAAACCTTTAGCTTGTCCCCCACAACTCTTGCTAAAGAGCCTGAAGGGTACTCTTTTGAGAGTAGAATACAGAAGGTCTTCATCAATAATTTCTGTTTCTAGAAGGTTAAATGTATAAGAAACTTAGAATATTGCCAAGTCAAGACTGTCAGGAAGAGATATTTGGATCCTGACTACACTGTATTTGATATTTGATCCTACAGTGATATCAAAGAGATGGCAAAACCTTCTTTCTGGGAGGTAAAAGACAGTGATAGCATCATGATCAGTATGTCATGTCTCATATTAGATTTTAAAGATATGGGAGAGAGCCGGGCAGAGTCCTCCCATTGTCTAGCACTCATTGTTGTCACCTTTGGAGGGTGGTAAGCATTATTTATATTCCTATGACACTTTACAATATACAAAATTTTATGCATTTGATCTTCCTGACATGCTAAGTGGCATGATTATCTCTGTTTTTCAGATGGAATAACCTGAGGCTAAAGTACCAAATGGTTTGCCTTTGGTCACTTAATAGTAATTGATCTGGGACATGAAATATCGAATGATCTGTGTCACTAAGAGAAGTCTGCAGTAGGCTTTAATCTATTTTTGAAATGTCTGACTATCTGGATTCATTGATTTTATAATGTGGCTTTAAAATGTATATAATCGTATAAAATGTTGATTGGGCCACATGTAGAAAACTAAGTAAAAACATTTGATGTTATTGCTTTATCTGAGTACCAACTGTATCAAAATATAATTTCTTAGATTTGGCAGCTCAAGAAGGCAACTAAAGTTAACCTTTTTATTGTATGACTGATTGAGACTTACCAGTCTTGTTCACAGTTGACCCGTAAAATTCACTTCCCTTCCAAGTTGGGTATATTTTATTGTATCACCAGATGAGACTAATTTAATTTTTCAGTGAAAAGCTTTAGAGACAAATTTAGAGAATGGAATACTTAAATTGACATTTATTTGCCACACGCTTTTGCCTAACTGCAAAGAAAATATTCCCCCTGCCACAAACCTTATGTTTCAGCTTGTGAAATCGCTGATTAAGACTTATAATTAAGAGCCAGGGCATCTTTTCAGCCCAACCTCAATTCTTTTTGTGAATCAACACTTTTTCTTCTAAGAACATAGACACAGCCTGATCATTGTGGGCATGCAGAATATTTTAAAATGAGGGAAATGAAATAGTATATAACATTTTTCATGGTACAGTAAATGCTATTTTATTCCAGGAAATAATAGCTTTTCCCCTCAAGATGATTTTGACTTCTGAGGAATCTTCCCCTTGCTGTTCCATAAAGTAGATGACCACTGCATGCATTTCACAATGCCATGTTATTTTAAGAACATCACTAGAAAATTTTCTTTGTCTTGTATGCTGGGTTTGAAAACAGTACCTTTTTCAAGAGAGCTTGAAGTCAATTTATAATAATTTATTTATTGAAATATCTAAAGCAGATATAGCAAGTTATTGGGATCTCATAGCTGTATGATTATTTTATTTTGCAATAACTTTTTTTGAATTGTCATGTTTTTCTACACATTTTTTAATTTTTTGAGGTAGAGTTTCACTTTGTTGCCTTCAGTAGAGTGCCATGGCATCATCGCTCACAACAATTTCAAACTCTCGGGCTTGAGTGATCCTCTTGCCTGAGCCGTTTAAGTAGCTGGGACTATAGGTACCCACAACAATGCCCGGCAATTTTATTTTATTATTTTTTATATAAATATAAATAATATATAATTATTATATAATATACAATAGATAATTGTTATAACACATATAAATCATATATAATTTATAATATAAATTTTTTATTTCAGGTTAATGTGAGGGAACAACCAGGTCACAATATTTGATTTTGTTAGGCAGAGTCCTTCTTGTGGTTATGTCTCACACACAAGAGGTGTACCAACTTTCCCACCGCCCCATACTCATTCAGTAAGAGCACCCCAACCCCTCCTTACTTCTCCCCCCCATCTTGAATTGAAATGAGTTTTTTATCTACGTGGACATGCATCACACTGTCTACTGGCTTCATATTAGTATTGAGTACATTGGATAATTGCTTTTCCATTCTTGTGATACTTTATTAAGAAGAATGTGTTTCAAGTCCATTCAGTAGATTACAAAAGATATGAAGTCACCATCTTTTTAATGGCTGAATAGTATTCCATGGGGTGCATGTACAACAATTTGTTAATCCATTCCTGAGTTGATAGGTATTTGGATTGTGTTCATATCTTGGTGATTGTAAATTGAGCACTGATAAACAATCTAGTGCAAATGTCCTTATATAAAATGATTTTTTTCTCCTGGGTAGATGCCTAGTAGTGGAATTGCAGGGTTAAATGGGAGATATTATTTGAGATCTTTGAGGATTCTCCATACTTCTTTCCAAAGAAGCTTTTATGAGTTTATTGTCCTACCAACAGTGTAAAGGTGTTCCCCTCTCTCCACATCCATGCCAGCATTCAGACTTTGTGATGTGGGCCATTCAAACTGGGGTTAGGTGATATTTCAGGGTGCTTTTGATTTTCATTTCTCTGATGATTAGGGACAAGGAGCTTTTTTCATATGTTTGTTAGCCATTTTTCTGTCTTCTTTGGAGAAGGTTCTATTCCTATCTCTTGCCCAGTGATCTATGGGATTGTTAGCTTCCTTTTTGTTGATTAATTTGAGTTCTCTGTAGATCCTAGTTATCAACACTTTGTCCAGTTCCTAATATGCAAATATCTTTTCCCATTATGAAGGTTATCTATTTGCTTTGGTTGTTTCCTTAGTTGTGTGAAGCTTTTCAGTTTAAGTTCCATTTACTTATTTTTGTTGTTGCAATTGCCACAGAAGTCTTCTTCATGAAATCTTTCCCCAAGCCATCTTCCAAGCTTTTCCCCCATATTTTCTTTGAGGATTTTTATTGTTTCATGCCTTAGATTTAAATATTTTATCCATCTTGAATCAATTTTTGTGATTGGTGAAAGTGCAGGTCCATTTTCAGTCTTTTACATATGGATATCCAGTTCTCCCAGCACCATTTATTAAGTAGGGATTCTTTTCCTTAGTGTGTGATCTTGTTCAGTTTATCGAAGTCCAGGTGGCTGTAAGAAGAAACACTTATCTATTTTTAGAGAAAGGGTCTTGCTATAGCTCAGGCCAGGTGGCTGGGTAACTGGTAGACTTGCCTTTGAGCTGAGCAGCATTTTTTTGAAATGGTAACTATAGGTATTTGGAAGGTGGGTTTTGAAAACATTTATTCAGTGCAAATCACTTTTGAAGCTGGTGCCTTATATCAAGTAGCCCAAAGTGGTAAAGTAGGGATTAAATTGGTGAGTCCTCTCTTTTATCTTTTAGATTTCTTATGATATCAAAATGAGGCTTGCCCTTATGCCTTCATCACTGTTCTTGATTTGGATTTTCATATGATAGGGTAAATATTTATTTAAATATTTATTAAGAGTGTTTTCATGCTCATCCCATCCTCAATTCCTTAACTTATACCAAGAGACCCTACTAGGAATCTGTCCTCACAGATAGACTGAATCACCCTATGCAGTGACAGAAACAGAGGTGAACAGTGGGTGTGACCAACTGACTTCAAAAAAGGTGCTGGCTTAAGACTTTTGGTGTGTTCTTTAAGCGAACATCTTCTATCCCTGCAGAAGAGGTGCTATAGGGGAAGTGAGAGGGTGGATGCATTGTGGAGAGCTACTGTCCATCTTCACCAGCAGCCCTCATGCCAAAAACACAGATGTTCCAAAGTTAATATCAGGCTGCCTTGAAGTTGGGGATGTCCTCCCTGACCACCAGACCAGTGGTCAAGCTGCAATTGTCCAGGTAGAAGTGACACTCTTTCCTGCCCAGACTCTTCCCAGTTTCCCATTTGACTCAACCTGTTATATTCCTCTTTCTGATGCTTGACAAGCCAAGGACAGCATGAAGAGAAAACCTTATTGCTGACCAAGGTGAGCACCTACAGAATCTCTTTGAAATAACCCTTTGAGCTGCATCATCAGTAGAAAACACTATTGCTACTCCATTGGTTGTAACATGCTATTCCCTTAACGACATCTATTAAACACATATCAACATGCATGAGTAGGGCTTAATTATCATCTTAATAATACCTGAACTCAATAAATTTTTTTCAGATGCACAAATGAGTGAAGTCTGTAGTCATTATATTTGGGGGGTTTGTTAAAGTTCACAGTGCCCTAAAGATGGGGATTGATTTTGTGCTGATGGAGTCCCATTTTGGGACTCATTCCATTTGATAACCATTGTTGTGCCTTTGCAAGACAGCTTCCCAGGGGTAAAAGAGAGTCTAAAGGTGTCACAAAGCCAACTGGGAAGCCAGGGATAAGCCTATCATCCTTCAGTTCTATAGTCCTATCAGGTAAGCCAAAGGAAATTAAATACATGGCATATCCTTATAAGCTGTTCTCTTCAAAGAATCTCAAGTCACACTTAAAATATATGTCATTTTTTGTCCCTCACCTCATGAAATTACCCAATGATTTTCTGACTCACTTGGGGTAAAGCCAAAATCTTTACTGTTTTCTCCAAGTTTATGTGATCTGGTTTCTGCCTGGCTATCCATTCTCACTTTTGCACCATCGCCCTTTCCTTTTCTCTGCATCAACAAAGGTGCCCAAGCCACCTTTCTGTTTTTTTGAACCAAAAACTCATCTTGCCTTATAGCTCTTGTCCTTACAGTTCTCTCTGCATGCCACTGAGGTGATGTTGGAAGGCTGTGAGCAAGGGAGTGATGTGATTTGCTTGATGAATGAATTTGCAGTGACGAGTGGTGGCAGGGAGTGGTAGAGGGGTATGGCTCTTCCAGCTCGTGAATGATGGATGATGCCTTTTTCATTAAAAATACCCCAAAGGTACCATTTGTTAAACCAATCTATTCAAACCTGCTTGAGTCTTATATCTAGAGAGGTTTTCTCAGGGACATCACTCTTTCAAAGGTCCTGATCAAAGCCTATGTGGGCTACGCAAGCAGGCTTGTGTCATTGTCATTTTGAGTGGAAGTTGGAAAACGATTGCTCAGAAAACTTGCCACTGCTGAAGAGTTCTTCCCAGGATTGTTTGCCCTCCAACACCTGTACTGTGTCAAGATGCTCCAGGGGTGTCGGAAGGCAACCAACAATTCAAAACTTGATAGAAGAGACAACTGAGGATTCCCAAATCGTCCAGTGCTGGGGGTTACATGATGTAGGTCATTCCCATCCATCAGCTGATGCAGAGCTCTAAAGCTCAGGCTGTGATGTGAATAGCCCAAACAAGCTGTGCCTAAGGAAACAATTTCAGCATTTATCTGGGAATATCAAATTGCTATGACACTGATTGTTCATGAGAGATAGCTTTTCATGACAATGACTGCAGGAGACTTTGTACTTAATTGTTCAGCATCAGAAGTAGCTTTCTGTTGAGTCAAATCTGGTAACTGTCTCTACTGTAATTTTGGGTATTGGTAAGGACTTCCTTTTCCTTACTCAGCAAAATATTAATACCTGGCCTGCCTGCTCAGTGGTTTAGAAAATTATTTTTAGAGCAGACAGCTTTATGGTAGACCTATGCTGTGAAGTTCTATACATTGAAAATAGTCTAGATTTATATTTCATGGCATAAATATATTCAAGATATATTATCAACTGAAAAACAAAAAATAAAAGTCTACATAATATGCTCTAAATTTTATAAAAAAATTATTGATAAATATCTATATATTTCTTAAAGGCTATGAAGGACTTAAGCTTGACTATTATACACCAAAATGTTAGCAGGGGTAATTTCAGCATCATAGGATTACTTTTACATCTCTCCATGGGTAGGACAAGGTGGGCATTAATGCAGAGATGGACATGTCTTAATGTAGTTATTGTCAGAGTAAAAATCTTATCAGTGGCATCTTTTCTACAAATCAAATATGATGTGAAATGCCAACATGTAATACAGGGGAGGGTGGCACTGCTCTCCCTGAAGTAGAGTCGCAGAGCATGTCCCCCCCAGCCCCACTGCCCTCCAGTGGTTCCCAGGCAATTCTTGAACTCAAGGAGTTACAATTTAGATACCATTGGCCTGAAACAGAGATGGGGGTGGGCATTCTGAGTTAGGTCTTAACAGAACTTTGCTTTGAACCAGTCATGCATGTGATAAAAATTCAGCTAACCTAGACCGCATTCCTTCAAGTATGCTGTGGATACTTGCATTCCTTACAAGTATGTAACAGTCACAGTATGAAATATAAAAAAATTAAACAAACCAAGAAATCCTTTATAGAGTAAAGCTTAGCAAATTTGCCAGCGTATCGATCCATTCCTTAGGTGCCATGAAACTTTAATGTTAGAGTGCCCAGATTTGAAGAGGCCTCTGATCACAAACCCAGCAGGCCATTGTGTAGTTATTATGCACAAGCTCAAAACCCGTCACGCAGATAAAGCCAGTGCACCATTATTTATTGCCAGTGGGTTAGAGAGGACCCTGGTTTGAACTTTTGAGAAAAGCTTTTGGTATGATGGCTCCTGAGTTGTTTTTCAGGAGCATGGAGCTCCCCAATGATGTATTCACAGGAGTAGGAGGAGATTGGTGACCCTGAACCTCTGAATGTCACATCCAACTTTGAACATATCAGTTATGTTTCCATTTTATATATTGCTATTCCACTTTAAGCTTCATTTGAAAAAAAAAAACCTACTGGAGAAAAGCACAAGTTTGAAAATTGCTTAAAATGTCAGTTGGTGTGCTAATATTAGAAGTATTTTTCTATTAATTCAAGCACTTGTTTCTGTGGGCTCAAAATTAGTAAACTTAAAATAGGATTATTCTTTTATCTGAGAAGGAAAGGGAAAGCTGGCCTTCCACTTTGGCTGTGATCATTTATCCTAAATGAATTTTTTTTTCTTCTTTTTAAAAAATTACTTTCTTTAGTTGTAAAGAGATTACTTTTATAAATCATAGAAAGCTTGAATCGTATTGACATGCATAAAGATGAAAATAACTGATCCACATTTCCACAGACAGAGAAAACTCCTAAGAACATTACAGTACGTTTCCTCCTGTCTTTTCTCTATGTCCATATGGATTTGGCACTGGGGTGTATGTAAAGTCTTTCTTCCTGACACTGTATTGTAAGCCCCCCTCCCCCCGCCATCATTAAAAGTTCCATTGTGTGGCTGTGCCATAATTTATTTCACTGCTATTCTCCTTTGGACATTTAAGTTGTCTTAAATTTTTTACTTTTATGAATAATGCATGGTACATCTTTGTAAGTGAATATTTAATAGTATCTCACATTTTCCAGGGGATAGCAGCCCAGATGTATGAATATTGAGTGAAAAATAGGAAGGAATATCCTCAAAGCTCCTCACACAGTGTCAAGCTACATATCAATGTTAGTTACCATCTGAAATGTGAGTGGCCACCATGGTGTCTTCTTCCTGTGTACATTCTCCTAACCCTTTTTTTTCCCTTTGGTAATTTAATCTACCTACTTAACCAATATTTATTAAGCCCCTGTTGTTTTTCAGGATGGGAGGAGTCATGATTACTCAAGATTTTTGGTTGCCTTGTTTTCTGTTTTTGTTGTTCTTTTCAAAGAATAAGCAGTAAAAAGCTGCAATAGTGCCTTCCTGCCATCTTTTGGGTCTGTCATTGTGTATTAGGAAGAAACGAGCTTTCTGAAAGAAAATACTAAGTGCTTTAAATATTTAGTGTTACAACTAACATAACAGATATATAGATCTTTCGCTTAAACTTGACAGTAATGAGAGAGAATCTTAGTGATGTTAGAAGTATGTTGCTAGTTTCTAAAGATCCCCTGGTGGAAGGTGGAGAAGCATACGGAGAGTTCTGGTGGTGGTTAGGAGCATGAACTATGGAGCCAGCCTATAGGACACAAATTATGGCTCTATCTGAACAGCTCTGTGACCTGAACGTGTTACTTAAGCTCTCTGGGTCTTGGATGGTCTCCATTCTGTAAACTATGAGGAGTGAGTTAATCTATGTTAAGTTCTTAGAACTGTGTCTGGCGTATAAAAGAGGCTCAATGCATTTTAGATATTATTTATTGTTATTATTGTTATTATTATTATTTCTCTGTGAACCACTCGCAGACTTCTGGGCCAGATAGAATATTTATTAAGTTTGCTTTCTTATTCAGTTTTGCAGGTAGGTAAGCACATTTATCTTAAACTTCCCAGGAGAGCTAACGTTTTACTGCCGTCTATTTTTCCTAGTCTCTTCACCCAACAGCCTCTTGCTTCTCTCTCTGATGACTGATAAGTGTACATACCGTGATGCTCATAGTCTTTATTCTGCCCAGCTCTGCTGGTTCAATGCCTGCCAGGTGGCCTCATTCCATATACACATGAAATCTGTCTAGATGGCCCTCTTTTGTGACTGGTACATCACATCTATTCTGTGTTCTCCATGGACATTAGCATTCCTTACCAGTTCTCTAGTGGCTGGAAATATCTCAAAACCTGTATTATCTTTTTCAATGTATGAACTTTGGTGGACATTTTTGGGAGAATCTTCCTCATCTTATGCTCACAGATAAATTTTCTGGGTGTTACTTGATCTTCTCCTCCCTCTGTTCCCACAGACATTCCATGCTGGGGAAATCTTAGACTTGCGGCCAGATGGTGTTGGCCCATGGACTGGTGATTGTCACCTTGGCTTCACAGTGGACTCACCTGGAAAATTTAAATAATATGGTTGTTGGGGGTTGCAGCCCCATAGGTTTTGATGTAACTGGTCTGAGGTAGGGGTTATCAAAGTGTTCCCTGTGGTCTAACAAGCCTTCACATTGATTCTGGTGCATGTTCAAATTTAAGAACTATTTGTCGTGGATGTGTGGACTGGCCATGGGCCTTCTAACAGTTCCCTGAGTGGTTCTCATGTGTAGCCCATGCTGAGAACTGTTGTGATGATTTTCTTTTGATAATCTTAAGATAGATCAGGTCTTAAAGATAAGATAACTTGTAAGGACAGGGGTTCTGTGTAACTAGCAGTAGAATTTTCATGGATTTGTCAGCTCCTACTGTGGGCATAGAACAGGTTGAGTTACCAAATTGTTTCTGAGTGAAGTTCAGCTTTCCATTTTCTGAAGTGAGGCAGCTTTAATATTGATCCTTTGTGTTCTCTTTTGGAAAATTATATATTATTGATAAAGCTTTGGCATGGGGCATTGAGTTAGGCCTATTCTTGCATTTCACCGAGCTCCTAATTAAGCTAGTTTATATGAAAGACTTGACAGATGAGACTTGGAGTTAAATGTATCGATTTGCATATAGATTTTCTTTGAATCTGGCGGTTGCCACCATATATCACAGCCAGCCAGAATCTGCTCTGTTTTGATAAGAAAGATAATTCAGGCAGTTCAGTTTATTGCTCAGGCTGTGGATTGCCAAATAAAACAAAAGTTGTCAACCATTTTCTTTTATGGCTGTTAGAAGAACGGTTCAGATAAAGTGACTAGCCTGAATATTGATACGATGTTTTATTTATTCTGGCTTAAATGGTACTTTCCATCTCTAAGACATCCTCAGATAATTCTATACCAGTGTCTCTCTACTTTAACATACATAGACTCACCTGGAAGGCTTGTTAAAACACAGACTGCTGGGCCTCTCTGGGGAGTTTTCTGATTCAGTAGGTCTAGAGTAAGACTTGAGAATTTGGATCTAACATGTTCCTGGGTGACATAGTTGTTGCCTCTAGGGGTGGTGAGGAATACACTTTGAGAACAACTGTTCTCAAGTATTCTGTAAGCTACATTTCACAGCATATTATTATTTAGGTTATATCTTAGCTAAAAATGGTAAAAATTATCTTTACAGAGATTACCCAAGAATGTATTTCACCCTAGGGAGTAGAAAAATGCTAGAATGACTCTAAAACATTTGCTGTAATTATAAATTTCAAGCTCTCCAGTTTCCTTGGTAGTCCTGGGGCCTTTACAATAGTATACAGGAAAAAAAAACTCTGTCTCATATTTGTAAAGATTTTTGACCTCACCATATCCACTCTGCAATGCTGAAAGCCAAATTCAAAGGACAAATCTTTCCCCAAAATATTAGTGTAGCCCTGGGTCCATATGATAGTACCCATTTCAATCTTTCCCAATTCATACCACACAGGGATTTATATGTCTTAGTGAATGCCTAAGATTCTGGGCCCTTGTCATCTTTGGCTAGGGTGCCAAAAATAAGGTTATAAAAATTTCCACTGCAAATGAGCACTTCCAGTTTCTTCCAGTCCACATATATCACTACAAGCCTATATATCACATGACAGTAAGCATTTGTACATATAAACATCCAAGTTTCCTAATTCTCTTAATATAGAAAATAGAAAATTTCTATATACTTTATTAAGTCTAGAGCATCTATAAAATAATGCCTGACCAAAGGATATGCACAGTACCTTCAGAATCTCTGAGGTCCCACTTGAGAAATACCCATCATAAGTATGTCTTTGGTAACTTGAGTATCTAACCCAGACAGGTCAAAGAAAGAGGGGCAAATTTACAGATTCTGTCTGTTGGGAGACAATTCTCTATGGGATTCTCAAATTTCTCTATGTTTCTCTATAGCAGTGTCTTGAAAATTACCATTTCAGACTAATTTTTCAAGCATGTTTATACAGTGAACAACTTTCGGAGATTGTGATAGTGTGTCCTCAGGAACAAAGGCAGGCATTTTACTGCCCATTGTAAGAGATTTTGGCACCCTAAGCTTAGAATTCTCTCTGATAAGGCAACCCACTGCACATGCAGCTGCCATCTGACCCTCTTCACATCACCTTGTTGGAATTGGAGCTCAGAAAAACGTCGCAGAAATGCTGACTTTCTGACTGTTGCTATGAGTAATACACATTCCTTCATCTGAGATGAAGTGATGGGTATGTTGAGGACTTTGGTTGTTGTAATGGTATCATTAGGGTATGCCTACGTCCAGACTTATCAAGATGTATACATTAAATGCGTGCAACTGTTTGCATGTCAATGATACCTCAACAAAACTAAAAAAACCCTAAGAAACAACTTTAAAAACACCATTCTCAGGTGGCTCCTGTGGCTCAAAGGAGTAGGGCACCAGCCTCACATACCAGAGATGGCAGGTTCTAACCTGGCCCTGGACAAAAACAACAACAAAAAAATAAATTCTCATATGGAGGATAGTTTCTTGATATAAGGTAAAAGGATTTGAGCATTCATTTCTTATTTTTCCTTCATGTGAATTGTATGCCTCAAATCTGCAGGGAATATCTGGCTTTTAAAATACATTTAAACCCTTGCACGTGTTATTTCCTTGTCCAGGATGCTCCAGTCTCTACCTGGCTGTGCACACTCTCTTTCCCATTCTCTTCTGGGACTCAGCTCAGATGTTGTGTCTTACACAGAACATGTGTTGAATCTCTCTCCTGACTTTCCCTTCAGAAAGTTCGCACTCTCTGAGTGGGGACTTCCCCTTGAGGGCAGATTGCATTTTATTCCTGTACCCTCAGATCTTAAGGCAAAGATTCCTGTACCCTCAGATCTTATGGTGTGCTGGGGTCAACTTATACCAACCTGTGAGTGCCACAGTCACATTTTAAGGAATTTTTCTAGTCTCTTGTTAAACACAGCAACTATTTAAAACTTACATAAAACTGCACTTAAATAGATTGTATTAAAAAACAAAGAAAATAAAGTCTCAAAACTGATCATTTCCCCATTTCTTTTCTGTCTTTTGCCATTTTTCATGCTGTTGAAGTTATTTACATCTATGTTGTTAATAGTGGAGAGATGCTAACTTGGCATGTGCTCCTGCTTCCTATTCCCACGTCTATATTCAGTGACATCATACTGGTGGCTTGGCCATAGTGGAAGAGTTTACCATGGGAACTGGCAAATGCTATGAATCAGGCAAAAACTGGTTGCTGAATATTTATAAGACACAACTTCCTGGTACACAGGTGGTGCTCAATAAATGTGAGCTGAACTTATGGAAAAGAAATTTTGAGAAACTTCACTTAGGCTGGGCATGAGACTGGCAGGTATGGAAGCCCCAGATGGGAACAGGGTCATCATTGGCCATGGTGATGGCTGCCCCCATCCTACACACAGTATTCTTACAATAAACATGTGTAGGACCTGGTGTATTTTATTTACATGGTCTTGAGGGTTTGCTGCTTTATATTTGTTTTCTTAGCTACATCAAGCAACTGTTGAAATCTACCATGGAATGTTAGCAGAAGGAAAGAGAGACTGACTTTTGGGTGCATATAATTTTAGCAGAAACCTCAAGACACAGGCCATGAGCAATGACATGAAATTTTAATTGCAAATATGATTTCTTTTGATTGCCATATGGCTATATCATGATGTACATTTAATTTTCCTAAAACATGAAATGTGAATATTCTGAGATGACAGATGTGGTTAGTGCTGGTGGTATTTAGGTCACCAGAGGGGATGTTTGTCTAAAGGAGAGATCAAAAGTTACATTTGTAGAGCCAAGTAAACTGGGGAATAGCAGCAATTATTTGTGATTCTGCCCCAAATGTCAGAGTCTGATATGGGGATGGTATATGAGACTGACGTGTCACAGCTGAGTCCCTGCATAGTTTAAAGATATGGCTCTTCCATCTTTCCCTACACTGAATCAAAGGAGATATAGTTTGTGCCTTGTCCTTTTTCTTTTTAAGTGGAAGAGTTTTTTATTTTATTCTTTCTTTCTTTGTTTTTTTGCAGTTTTTGGCTGGGACCAGGTTTGAACCCACCACCTCTGGTACATGGGGCCAGTGCCCTACTCCTTTGACCCACAGGCACCGCCCTATTTTATTCTTATAATGTAAATTTATGTTCCTTATAAATAAGATTCTAATAAAAGAAAATACAGAAAAAATAATTTTAGAAAACACCTGCTGTTCTATCACTTTAAAGCAACTCTAAATATTTTGGTATTTCTCTTTCCAGATTTTAAATATATCTGTGGCCCTACCAGCCAAAAGATTAGACTGAATTTTATTTGCTACAACTTAAAAACACTTAAATTTAAAAACATTAATTTTTTTTATAGTTTCTATTTATAAAATAAAAATTTAATATTATGATTTTTAGCATGCTACTCCATGGGCATTATAGTGCCCAACTGCACTGAAATATATAATTTATGACTTGGGAAACTTATATGCTAGAGTATAAATATCATCACCTTCTGTTCCAGTGGAAATTATGCAAGCAGACAGAAGGGGGCAGGAATCCTGTTGTAGACTTCCCTGAGATGGCAAAGCAATTGAAAATGTGGGGTGCAGTTTTATTCTCTGGCCATTTATTCAACAGACATCTGTACCGACTCAGTGTCAGGCACTGTTCTCCCCAAAATGAGTAAGATTCAGCCACTGCTCTCATTGTAGTGGCAGACAGAACCGTGTAAACAAATAAATTACAATAGGACACGATAATTGCCATTACAAGGATTTGAAACAGAGATCTATGGAACCGCATAGGATACAGTGATTAATTCTTCCTGGGAGGCACCATGGAGATATATCAGCTGGGTCCTTATCACTTGCAGATAATGAAATTCAATTCAGTGTAAAATTAAGGTTAAAAAAAGTGGAGTCCAGAGACTTCCTACTGTCATTAGCAATATGCCTCTATTGTTTTGGGTCTTGACTGCTACTTTCTTGGTTATGGCTTCAGTCTTCTGTGCAGGCTCTTTCCAGATAATGGCAAAAATAATCTATGACAGCTACTGTACTACTTTCTACTGGATTTTTCATTTGTGTCTCTTGCTTAGTGGTTTGGAAGAATCCTGGGGAAGAAGGTTTCTGGTCCAGCTAGTGTCACCTGTCCATATTTGAACTAATCTCTTTGTCTAGGTCAGTGCCATCCTCACTGGCCAGGGCTAGGTCATGTGTTATCTCCTATCCTCCCCTGAGTCCCATGGAGAGTGTGGAGAGTGAGGGGGGTGTCTTAAATAAGGGGAGCGGATGCTGACAGATGTCTGCTATAAGAAGGACTCACAATTGACCAGACTTTGTGTTTGGGAGGGTGACACTTGACCTGTACTTTGCAGGATGAGGAATCATCCACCAGACAAAGAAGAAGAAATGTGACAGAACAGCATGTGAGAGTCAAGGTCTTGTTTAAAAGGCTTTGAGTATCAGGGGAATGTTTTAGGTGGCTGAGTTAGGGTTTATAAAAGAGAAAGGAGTTAGGATGAGGCCAGAAAAGGAGGTGATCTGAGTCCTATTGGTAAAAGGTCTTTGACACTACACTAAGAAATTTGTATTTATTCTTCTAGGAATGAAGGAGCCAAAGGAACTTTTTAACGTGGCTCAAATGCTGCTATTAGCTTTGAGTTTCAGGAAGATGGCTCTTGTGACAGGGTGGCATGTGGATCTGAATGACAAGGGTCTGGTTTTGTCAGAAAAAGGTAGGAATCTGCTGGCCCATGATGGTGCCCTCTGTTTGCCATCTGCGCAGTGGCAGCTTGGGGCCCCTGGCTGAGGACTGAGTAGGACTGAAAGCCAGTGGATTATCAGTGTGTATCTTCAGAGTGGCATGGTGGGTAGTGGTGTACTTACTGTGAATTTGATAACCCTGATTTGGGCTGCAGCCAGTAAGGGGTTATTAAAGTTTACTTTTGCCCCTTCCTTTAAAAAATTTTTTTTAATTTATTTTTTATTTTTATTATTTTTATTGTTTTTCAGTTTTTGTCCAGGGCTGGGTTTGAACCCGCCACCTCCAGCATATGGGGCCAGCACCCCACTCCTTTGAGCTGCAGGTGCCACCCCGCCCCTTCCTTTTTTTTCCAAAAAAGGGAAAGAAATATCAATAACTTTTGTGTCCCTTATTTATATATTTACTATTAGTGTCACTGCTCTATTATTATTATTTTCAGAATAAATCATATTTTAATATGGCTTCCCTTATTGATCAACAAAAATATGAAACATCGATATTTAACCTAATATAAAGGTATTGTAATATTTTTTTAAGTAGGAAATTGTTTGAAAGTGTTGTTCTGAGAGGCTTCTGGAAACCTCATCTAGCAGCCAGTGCTCTGCCCCCTGCTCTTGGATCCTGGGCTATAAATTTTCATCTCATTTCTCTGGGCTTGAGTCTTAAGGCATAATAATAGATGGCGTTAGATTGAACTGCCTCTTTTTAGGTTTTCTATTCTTAGTATGTGGATGAATAGATTAATTTATAGTGCTATTAATCTGTTATCCTTCACCAGCCATAAATTCAATTTCATACATCAAGGTGTGACTCTAAAGGGTATAGGATAAGGACAGATTTTAGGCCACAAATTATAAGTTATTAAAGTTGGAAATGTGTGACTGTGGGGAACAAAATTAACTAATGGAATTGGCTAATGGCTATTTAAAATGCACAGCCCATTAAGACCCTGTTCAAATGTATGAAAATAAGAAAGCTGTTCAACTAGATTCTTTGAGCTATGACCACCTACCCCCACCCCCATACACACTCTGGGCTGCTTCTGTTGACGTCGGCCTACGTCTATGTTTATGTCCGGAATCTGGGACTCTATCTGCTGCTCCTTTGTAATGCACCTGCTGTTTTAGAATGCCACGCTTCCATTTGCCTCTATGTGGCATGAATCTCTCACCTGCCCTGCCTACTTGTCATTTTCCAAAGTCCAGCCAGTTGCCACTGCTCTACGTTAAACACGCTCCTATCACTTCACCCACCCTGCCTGATTGCGGTCTTTTGTGTATGTGCAGCTATCTTCCCTACGGGCTGTGAGCTTATTTGTAATATGGATTATATTCCTCCATTATATAATCAAAAAATGCCTGCTGGATTGACATGAATGCCAACGTCACAGGTTACTAAGAAGACTCTTGTAAGCTTGAGTAGATAGCTAAAGAAAAAACTGTGATTAGCTTCACTTTCCTAGACTTCCAGTGCTGGAGGCATGAAAGACCTCAGTATGAAAAGTTTTCTCATTTGAGATGTTACAGTAGAGTCCGTTTTCCTCCTAATTTATTTTTGGCTAATTTGAAAAACAAACAAACAAACAAACAAACAAAAAAACCCAGCACAGTTACTTCTTTTTTTTTTTTAATTAAATCATAGCTGTGTACATTAGTGCAATCACGAGGTACAGTGTGATGTTTTCATATACAATTTGAAATACTCTCATCAAACTGGCTAATGTAGCCCTCATGTCATTTAGTTATTGTGTTAAGACATTCATACTCTGCTTTTAGAAAGATTCACTTGTACCCTAGCACAGTTACTTCTGAAATGAGCTAGCACATCAAGGGTGTGTTACTTATGGAAACATCTTTCTTTACCTAAGTACCTGGAGCACACGGGATCTTCACTTGTCCCGGCGGCAGTTCAGGGCCAGAGCCTTTCATTTCCGATGCTCTGTATGTAGCCTCAGCCGATCACGTCCTGCTAGCTTCCTGGCCATGTTTTATTCATTAGAGTGTTGCCAAACGGAAATTATCTTTTGACTGTTAACAAGCTGCACTACCGTGAACCTCTCTGTAAAAATAAATAAATAAAAGCCCAAACTAAGGTGCAGGGATAGCATTGTTTATTTCTCTGCTCCTGACTTTAAACTAGGACCAGGGGTAAAATACTTCCCCAGTAATCCAAAGTGTCTTCCCTGACCAGCCTTTACAAGGAGCTGTCTCCCTCCTGTCCCCCTGCTTTTTATACCCTCTGACATATTTATTTGTTTGTTCTTTATCAGTCTTCTCCCACAGGAATGTGAGCAACGTGAGAGCAGGGGCCTTATTCTTTGCTGCATCCCAGCTCCTAGAACCATTTCTGACACAGAGCAAGTGCTTAATGAATGTATGTTGGCTGAACAAGGAGCAGCACAGTGGCCTCATCTATAGAGGCCATGCTGTGTGCCTAGCAGTGTGAGGGGCTTTTGATAGACATTAGTGCATGTCCTCCTCCCAATCCCCAATGACTAAGACTCTCTTGTTCCTCCTTCCCACGAAGGAAATGACATCCAATAGGTTGTCTGAGGTTTCCCAGTTGGCAAATCATGATGTTGAGTAGTATCAGCCCATGGTTTTAAGCAGTATTCTATTTGTGATGGGTGGGCCCAGGTTTGTGTGCTAATCATTGGAGTTACTTATCCTGCTTCTTATGCAGTTTGATCATTTATGGCCTTGGGATTCTCTGTTTCATTGCAGGCTGTCAACTTTAGTCTTTTCCCCCATAAAGGAATAGTTTGCTAAGATTTACCATTTATCTTACTGGAGTTAAATGGTAAATCTTAGCAAACTATCACAAAATCCCCAAACCAGAGATGCTGGTGGGGATGTGGAGAAAAAGGAACATTTCTACACTGCTGGTGGGAATGCAAACTAATACATCCCTTTTGGAAAGATGTTTGGAGAAAACTTAGAGAACTAAAAATAGATCTGCCATTTGATCTTGCAATTCCTCAAAAATCACATTACAACAAAGATATTTGTACCAGAATGTTTATTGCAGCCCAATTCATAATTGCTAAATCATGAAAGAAGCCCA
>CAUYTI010098566.1:0-59872 GCA_963575145.1 Galago senegalensis | reverse complement strand
CCCTCCCTCAGTCATCCCCATCCTCTGCCCACCTCCACCCTCCCTCAGTCATCCCCATCCTCTGCCTACCTCCACCCTCCCTCAGTCATCCCCATCCTCTTCCCACCTCCACCCTCCCTCAGTCATCCCCATCCTCTGCCCACCTCCACCCTCCCTCAGTCATCCCCATCCTCTTCCCACCTCCACCCTCCCTCAGTGATCCTCATCCTCCCCTCACCTCCACCCTCCCTCAGTCATCCCATCCACTGACAACCTGCTTCACATTCTTTTCCCATGACTAGGAGAGAAGCAGTGCATGGTGCTCATTTTTAATTAATGTCAACAGCATAAAATACCTGGGTCTACGAACAGGAGAGAAAACACCAGACCATCCTGGTGCTGGGACACAGGTCACACTTCCATTCCAGTAACTTCTGTACAGAAGTAAAAGCAAAGTGACTCCTCATCAGGTTAACCACTCACTGTGCTAGAGGCACGGCTGGCAGAGAGCAGTAACCTCAGCCAAACAGCCGTCACCGTGTGCCTACTGTCTGCCAAGGCCCTGCTAAGTGCTTTACCTGTATTAACTCCTTGAACTTCCAAACAAACCCTGAGGTACAACATTATTATCCCCATTTTGCAGATAAGAAAACTTCCCCAAAGTCATGGAAAAGTAGTGCACCACATGGCCCTGACTTTGGGAGCCTACAACACAATTCTGGCAACAAGATTAATTCACTTAAAATGACTGGCAAACAATACCGTCTAATAAAAGTCAATGCTGAACATCTCTATGCTAGCCAAGGATGCTGAGTGAGGGCGGAAGCCCACAGAGCGGCTTCTTGGAGGAGCAGGGCTACAGCTCAGGGCCATGGATATATGGCTGGAGAACAGTGGTTTACAAAACTGCTCTGATTAAAAGAAAGAAACTGGCAGTGCATTTAAAAGTCTGATCCATGAATATGCTGTCTATAAGAAACTAGCAGCATTACAACAGAAAAAGTAGGGTGAGAGTGAAGGATTTGTCAGGGCAGAAGCAGCCCTGATTAGAGGAAGGAGGGTATGTAGATGGGCTCATTCTAGACAAGGAAAATAACAGGAACCTGGCTGAGACAGAAAGGAGCTCAGATACACAGGAGGAAATTTATTACTGGCAATAAAAGGAAATAACGTGTGGGAAGGCTTCATGGAGGGCTCTGAAAGCCACTCAGGTTTACAGCTGCATGTGGCTGGAAACAGGAATACATAATGGTTTTGTGATGACATTCACAGGATGAGATCCAAGATTTCCTAGAATAGCCCCAGTGGAAGTAACAAGAGGTATCTGGCCGGAGAAGAGAGACAGTGGCAAAATGAATTATAAAGAAAGGCCGGGCCTGCTTACCACTGGACACAGGGTAAAGAGAGGCACCAGGTGAGGTTTTTATGCTCTCCCTGCCTAGCCATGCACCCAGGACAGGGCCTTGCAGACAACACACGTAAATGACTGATGTGTGAGTCACAGACACAGTGGATTCCCAGTGATACAGGACAGGTGGCCCCAAGACTTGCCACCTTAGCCCGGGTGGTGTTGATGCTGGAGGGGCCAGACACCTGCGGGAGAGACACTGGTGCCTTGGTGTCTCCTTCCAGGTGCACTTCTGACTGGTCAGTTTCATGGCTGGAGTTTTGGTGTCTCCTTTCCCCCTCTGGCTAAAAAGGAAAAACCCACCTTCTCTGGGCTGGTCAATTTCACGTGCTTTCCAAGGCCTGAGAGTCCCCCCTGCTGAATGGACAGCTGGCTCTAACTTTAGAAGACCTATGCCCTAAAAGCAAACATTGAGTTCCAGAAAAACAACCCCCTGCAACTATAGATACCCAGAGCAGAGAGCCTGGAGACAGACTTCAGAAAGGGAGCAAAGAGTTTGTTCTCCCACCTGGGTTCTCCCTGCCAGCAGCTTTGGTTGTTGTATTCTTTGTTTCTGTGAATAAATCCTGTCTTACCAGTGATTTGTGGTCCGTGGATTCATTCTTCAAATGGCCAAGACCAAGAACTTGAAACACTAGTATCACCAGGTTCCAAGGAAGTCAGGTTCCAATATCCTCATGCAAAGGATAAACAAATACACAGTCAAATCAGACTTAGAAAATGACAAATGGCCTCTAAGTGAGCAACAAAGTTGGGTTTTCCTCCACAGGGAAGATGCCGCTGGTTCTTCAGTGGAACCCCTAGATGGAACCGACAGGCTGTGTCTAAGATGGCCTTGGTGGGACCCAGCACAGGTGAGTGCAGCAGAGGCCCCTACAAATGAGAGGAAGTTGCCTTGGTTAGATCTGTATAGATGTAAGAACCTGTGATGCTGTACAGAACAGTCAGGGAGACTGAGGCAGGGAGGCAGGAGGTGACTGCTCAGAAAGCATCTGCCCGCAGGATTACCACTGACTTTTTTCTTCGTCGTCTTCTTTTTTGAGATAGAGTTTCACTCTGTCACCCGGGCTGGAGTGCAGTGGCACAACCACAGCTCATGGCAATCTTGAACTCCCACACTCAAGCAATCTGCCTATGTCTCCCAAGTAGCTGGGACTACAAGTACCCGCCACCCTGCCCAGATAATTTTGTTTTTAGTTGATTAAAACAATAAGAAGATGCAGAGCAGAGACGTGGAAATGCTTGTGAAAAGCAAAGTTCAGTGAGGTGAAAGAGAACCTTAGCTGGTTACCTTGCGAATGAGACCCTGCAGAGACAGCCTCTGGGGGAAGTGAGGATGTTAAGTACGCAGGACAGCCCTGCCTCAACTGGCAGAGAGGGGCCACAAGCATAAAACTCCACAATCCTGAGGAAAGCTAACCCTGCCTGGCAAAAAGCCTCTGAAGTTTCACCAAAATCCCTACAGTAGCAGATTATATCTTCCCCAAATGGCCCCACTCACACTTCACACTCCAAATGTTACTGAATTGGTAAGGTGGGAAGGGAGTACTGTGCTTGGTAACTCAGCACAACTCAAATTGATCTAACTTTGTAGATAAACTTCCTAATTTATCTACAAATGAATATGTCATGGAACTGTTAAGAAAATAAATGCCAACCTACAATAAGGCAGGAAGCCTCATAATTTGACCTCATACTTGGTTTGGTTTGGGAATACTGTAAAGAATTTGGTTTTTGTTTTAATTCTTGAGTCACTTTCTCAAGAAGTTCCAGAGGCTGAGGCAGCAGGATGCCCACAGCTTGAGTCTGAGGTTGCAGTGAGCTATGACGCCATTGCACTTTGCTCAGGGCATAGAGCAGGACTCTGTCTTAATAACAAAAACAAAAAAAAAAGTTTACCGATATCACCATAAAGATTCCGTTTGGAATTCCACAAGCCTCTCCCCAACAGCCTCTCTTCCATGCCTGCTCTGATGCAATGAGCATGAGCCTGAAATCATAAAGGCAGTACGTCTCATGACACAGAACGTGGGGAAACACAGGGTCCCTGGGGCATTGCACTTCTATGCATCGTCTGGTGTGCCAAGACTGCAAGGCCCTGACCACCCTTTTGGTTAGGCCATTTCCTCAGGTTTATGCAGCTGATAACCTTGAGAGATGAGTTGATGTCTCTCCTTCTTTCTCCATCCCCTACCCCCCAACAAAGACTAGGCTTACTTACTGCTCACTACAAAAGTGGGGCCAGCCCCTCTGTGGGTAACTCTGCTGTGATTTGAGTGATGTAAGTACAGTGTGCACAGCACCCACCTGGTCCCTATCAAGTGGCCCTGTGGGGATTTGTGAGCCAGCGGAAACTGACATAAATATGCTGATGCCCATGCTGCTTGCTGTGCAAGAATTATAAGCCCCTTTGTCTCTAACCCAAGAGTTTTGTGTCTTCTAACAGCATACACGAAGCAGTCAACAGGCCTATTAGTAACAGTAGCCTATTAGTTTATACAAAGGGTAAAATTAAATCCTAGGACCAACAGTAATTCTCTTCAACATTAAATAAAAATTTTTAATTCTTTATTTCATTTTCCTCTTAATGCCCCTTCCTTAGCAATCCTTCTTATACCATGGGTCAAAGTTCCTAGTTTGCACTAGATAATCGCACTTCACACCTGCTGACCTACTGTTTCTAATCCCTTAAGTGTCCCCTTTCACTCTCCAAAGTGTCCTGGCTTATACATTAAATTACATGACCACTCCATTTATAACCCAATGGACAGATGCATGATTTCAGAGTATATATTAGAACCTCTGTAAGTTGACCACCCAAGGGACTGTACCAAACTGGTGAACATAAGGAACGTCCCTTGTATACACGTGGCACATGTCTGGTCTGTGAAAATTAGATTAACTGAAGGATGTGATGAATGTAGGGAGAGGGTCATCTATGGAGGTTCTACTGTACACAAACTGCTTCAATGTTTTGTTTGTAATTTTTCTTTAAAAGTAAAAATAGGAACAGGATGTTCTGGTTTTGCTTCTTTCACTTAAAACACGTTTTTCTCCTAGAACTTAACTTATAATTACATTTTGCAAGTACATGGGAAGAAAGCTTTAAATTCAGCATCCTCTGGAAGCAAGATGACAATCAGTTGTTTGTTCAGTGCTTTACTGCGGCAAACCCATTTACACTGCACTACTTTTCCTTTTAGACAACTGGCATCCAAAACCGAGAATGATGCAAAGAATTGCACACGTCTGATATTTCATTAAGTTTTATGATAATGTTTAAACATGGTTCTCTCCTCCCACACATGGTATTCTGGGGGAGAATTTTTCTCCAAGAAAAATAATGAGGGCAAACTATGAAGATGTGACTTTCCAGATTCTGGGAAGCCATCCAGTTTGTGCATCCTTGTCTCTGCAACCCCAACCGTGCTGGGAATCTGAGAGCTTGTGTCACAGACAGCAAAGAAACAACCCAAACAGAGGAGCAGCGCTTTATCCAACCTTCCCAAAGGGCAGCCAAAAGACTCACTCTCCAACATCCCTTCCATTCCTCCTCACGCACGAGCACAGGCAGACACCGCGCTCCGCGTCCTTGACTTTGGCTCCCCTCTAGCAGATCCCTGCAGGGCCAGCAGCCAAGCACAGCTCTCCACCAAACCCCTTCCTGTCTGTCTCTTATATACCCTACACACACAGCAAGATCACAGAGCTCTGATAAAGCAGAAATAAAGAAGCCACTCTACCAAAAAGCATGGTGCTCCCTGCTACAGCCAGGAAGCCCGCCCAGTGGCAGCAAAGCAAGCACTCAAACCGATTCCGCACTCTACAAAACGTGTCCTGGAGTGAGCCACAGCAGGACCGTCCTAGAGAGAGGAAAAGGGAACTACACTGCAGGCCCCGATTTACAACAGCTTCAGAGCTGCCCAGACAGCCCACTTTGCCATCTCTATAAAGTGTTAAAAAATAATAATCAACTGGGAAGTGACAGATTAATCAAAGAAGAAACTGTGTCGTTTTATTTCCTAAGAGACAAAACTAAGTTATTATTTTCTTTAAAGGATGGTCTTAGAAATTCAGAGCAGAAACAAAAGTTATGTATTTAAAAAGGGATTTTTTTTTTATTTTTCTCTTTCATTTTCCATGTGTACTAATGGTCTCCTAGAGAGTTAAAGTAGATTAAAAGCCTTCCTGGTCACCCACATTTAACCTATGAACACACAAAACCATTGGACACACCTTCCTTTCACATGTTTCTGCTGTATGTCCCCAAAATCTGACCTTGGAGCTACAGTGGTGTATTCAAATCTAGCTCTGCCACTGAACTGCTGGGTGACTTAGGCAAGTAACTTACCTTCTGTGCCCGGTTCCCTCATGTGTAAAATGCTAAGGACAACAGCTCCTACCAAATAGAGCTGGTGTCCTCAGCCATGAGGACTAAGAGGGTTAATGCTGGAAAAATGTTCAGGACCAAGCCTGGCACACCAGTGTTTACTGAAAAGCTTTATAAAGAGACCTAGTCCCTCACATTACCTCTCCTTTTAGACTTAAGATGATACTAAGGCTATTTTATTTGTAAAATCTACGTTTTTTGTCAGGCCATGCCTAATGTTCAGTGTCAACAAATATTTGTGTGACAGATGGGTACAAACTGCTGTACAAATGAAGGAACAAATGACCTCTTCATAATGATATTCAAAACTCCAAAGAGCTTAATTAAATTCAAACCACGGAGTGGAAAACTGGAGTCTGAGTGCTGTTCCCACCACTGAGTGGTACTGCTCCCTCTTCCGCAGTCAGTCCCGGTCCCAGTAAAGACACCACAAAGCCACCCCTCTCGCCTCTGCCTTGAGACTCCTCTCACATATTAATGCGACCGTTTCCCGCGTGGCCCATCGCCCACACTTCCCAGTGGCATTTCCCTCATTACCACCTCCTCTATTATTGGCATTTATTGTTAATACTAAAATGAGGCAAAATGAAATTTCTAAGGGACCATGAAATCTATGGAAAAATATTCAGAAGCATGACTTTCAATTAATTTAATATTTAAATGAAATTCATTTCAGACTCATTCAATAAAGCCTTCATACTCTGAAGAAATTCCCACTAATATATTTAAAAATTAGGTTTCCAAAAAGATTCTGCCTTACATAGCTGGGAAATATGGGCTGCTACTGCACCACAACTCACACTGATCTGCTAAATTAGTTCAGGTATCTACACAGGAAATTCAAAAACTGACTCACCCACATCTCACTGGTAGCTGCCTAGATTACTGCATGGGCTCTAATCAAGATGGTGACTCCAGTTTTTCTACCCCCAAACCCACTGTCCATATGGGCCCTAAAACAGCTACATGACCCAGCTCTCCCTGCTTATAACCCTCAGTGACTCCCCTGTCCTAAAGATGAAGTCCATAGAGCCTCCTCACCTCAACCCCATCTGACCAGCCGACCTCCCGTCCTAGCCAGGCTATGCACAGACTGACCTGCTTGCTGTTGTCTCACCTCAGACCACAAACAGCCTTCCTACCACCACTGTGCCCCTCAGGTCTCAGTGTAGGTGTCTTTTCCTAGGATACCTCCCAACACCACCCACCCACCCCCATCCCAGGAGAGGTGAGGGGCACCTCCTTGTACAGAGCTTCTCTTACCATGGCACTCAGCACATCTCAGAGTTTGTTCCTTGTCTTTTTCTTTTTTCTTTTTGAGACAGAGTCTCACTTTATCACCCTGGGTACAGTGCCGTGGTGTCACAGCTCACAGCAACCTCAAATTCTTGGGCTCAAGTGATTCTCTTGCCTCAGCCTCCCAAATAGCTGGGACTACAGACATCTGCCACAATACCTGGCTATTTTTAGAGACAGAGTCTTGCTCCGGCGCAGGTTGGTCTCAAACTCGTGAGCTCAGACTATCCACCCTCTTCTGACCACCAAATGCTAGGATTATAGACATGAGCCACCATGCGAAGCCCTACTTGTGTTTCTTTTTTTATTATTATTTATTTTTCTTACATATACATGTGTTTATTAGGTTTCCACTTTTGCCTTCACAGAATTAATCCTACTAGTCCTTCTTAACAGATTATAGCTCCAAGATGGCTTCTTTACCACTGCACCTCCAGTACCTGGAATAAAGCCTGGCACATAGGAGGCAGTCAAGATGTGTCAATTTACTGAATAAGGCAACTATAGCTTAACCATAACAGTAAATATGACGAAATAAAGAAGAACTCAAAGCTATCCAAATGGGATCCATCTGTTTGGGTAACAGAACAGCCATGGGCAATAATAAAGAAGAGCCTGGATGTCAAATCTCCACCTCTGGCAGCACGACGAGCAGAACCATTCACCATGACATAGCAGAAGCACAAATACAAGGGATGAGGGAATGAGTTTAGGTTGAGACATGC
Organism: Galago senegalensis; assembly: GCA_963575145.1. NCBI lineage: Eukaryota > Metazoa > Chordata > Mammalia > Primates > Galagidae > Galago > Galago senegalensis. The sequence goes on along the minus strand of CAUYTI010098566.1, from coordinate 52,074 downwards.
TAAATGTGAGGCACCCCCAGATGGTGCCCATGAGGTCACAGCTAAGAACTCATCACTACCCTGCTCAAGATACCACTAGTTTCCCAGTGCATTACATAAGTTCCAAAGTCCTCACAGAGTCCTACAACGTCCTGCACCATCCAGCCTCCTCAAGCTCTCCAACCTCACATTCCTCAGCTGTCTCTCCCTATTCACCCCACTGGCCATGGTGGCCCTCAGAGACACCCAGCAGGGTGCTCCTTAGCACCTCCGCACTTGCTGTGCCCACCTGGAACACAGTGCCAGATCCTTACACAGCTTCCTGCTCCTCCTCAGGCAGGTCCCACTACAGACATCACCTCCTCATGGAAGCCCTCTGTCCCCCAGGAAAATCACCCAACACAGCACTCCCTGACTCACCTTCACATCAGTCTGTTTTAGTTTAATCACTAAACATTTGATGAGCTCACACAATCTATTCACTTGTGTTGTATATTTACTGTCTGCCTTTCCTGTCAACACTACACAACATCAGGCCCTTCAATGTTTCCTTCACTAGTATCCCCCCCGAGTACTTAAAACAGCGTTTGGCCCTTACTAATATTTCATCACATTTTCTGAATGAATACATAAATAGAGGGACAAAGGAAGCAAGATGGGATCTACCCTCTCACAGAAATAGTTGTGAAAATATGAAAAGGGATATAGAATTTTAAAAAGTGTCTTGCAAATGGCTGACTAGAAGCACCTTTTGCCAGAGCCTCCTGTCCAGAGGGAGAGATGTTGGACTGAAGTCAACTCAGTGAAGCCTAAGGAGGGGAGCTGAAAATGGAAAGAAGATAGAGAAGTGCACATCACCTCTGTTAGACAAGCTGTAACTCCAAGAAAGAGGAAGAAAGACAACAAAGACCATGTATCAAACCCATTGTTAAAAGGATGAAGACTCCTCCTCCAAGCAGGAGGTCCATAGGGGGCTCTCTGCAAGCGAGCAAGGAACAAAGGACCTCTCACTTTACCCCACAGAGAAAGCAGCTAAACCCCAGTCCTCCTCCTCCTCCAAGGAGGTCCCACCTCTGCGCCAAGGCATCATCCTGCCAGGCACAAAAGTTAACAAATATTTTTTCCACAATTCTGAGCACACAGTTCACCCTTTCCCCCCACTATCCTGATTGCTTCAAGGACTGTCTCCCTGCAGAGGGTGTTTGACAAATTCACTGAGAGGTCCAGGCATTGTGTGGACCACAAAACAGCAGCATGGAAATAGTGGCACATGTGGAAACAGGAGGCACACAGAGATACTGGCACATAGAAATGATGACATGTGTGGAGTCAGTAGTGTGGGTTGGAACAGTGGTAGGCACGAAGACAGCAACACCACAGTTCTGACTTTGGTGGGCGAACTTTCCTGATGCCCTTTCCCACTGGAGGGGACCCTGCTCCAACTCTTCAGGATTCACAGATGGATCTGCCTGTGGATTTCTGTTTTCTCACCCCTTGGCAACCCTTTGAACTCTTTTGGGTGAGCAATGTTTGTACTGCCTGGGTCAATCTAATTGGAACTTTTGGCCTGGGCTGTCTACCTGGCAACACTCCGAAGTTGAGTGGTAGTGGTGGTGTTTGCAGCACAGCGCCAGATTCTCCTCCTCCAGCTATCTCCAGCAGGGGGCGGACCAAGACAGGTGTTTGTATCTTTCCACAGCTGAGATTCTAGCCTAATATTGAGACTCTGTAGGATTGGATAGAGGTTGGCTGACATCAAGACAGAGCCAGCTTGCATTATTTCACCAAGCCAAACCTCAGAGTCTCTGGCTGCAGCTCTGAAAGGGACCTTTTCAAGGTAGTAGGGGGAAAGTCACAATCATAGCCCCAGCTCATTGGAGAACGGTTATCTCTAGTTTCTGGGGCCCCCCATCCAGTCTCACCCCACCAGCTTTAACTGCCAAATAGTTGAGAATACTCATGAGGAGGAACCAGTAGAAGAACTCTGGCAACACAAAAAATCAGAACAGATCAACTCCCTCAAGGGATTCCGAAGGAAATACAACAGAATATACTATCCATAGGTAAATGTCTGAAATGTCAGAAATAGAATTCAGAATATGGACGGCAAATAAGATGAACAGAATAGAGGAAAAGATGGAAATATAAATCCAAAAAGTAGTTCAGAAGTTGTCTCAAGAAGTTAATGAATTCAAAAACAAAACAGCCAAGGATATGGACATAATGAGAAAAGATATAGCAGAGCTTAAGGAATTAAAACTGGCATTCAAGGAGCTTCAGAATATAGTAGAGATATTCAGTGATAGAGTTGAACAGGGAAAGGAAAGAATCCCAAAAATTGAAGACAAGACTTTTGAACTATTCCAAGCATTCCAAAGAGGCAGGAAAAAAGGAGAATGAAACAGAATATTCCCTGACAGAGTTATGGGATCATTACAAAATATCAAACATCTCAATTATAGGGATTCCTAAAGGAGAAGAGGATGGTCCTAAAGGCACAGATGCTCTACTGTAAGACATTATGGTGGAGAATTTTCCAAGCATTGCAAGAGACACAGAAATTTAGACAGTTTCAAAACCCCAGCACTACTCAGTCCAAATAAAGCATCTCCTAGACACATTGCGATTAGCTTTGCCAAACATAATATGAAGGAGAAAATTTTGCAAGAAGCCAGGTGTAAGAAAAGTATTACCCACAAAAGGAAAAATATCACAATGATCACAGATCTTTCAGCAGAAACTTTTCAAACCAGAAGAGGATGGTCATTGACCTTTAACCTTCAAAAACAAGACAAATTTCAGCCCAGAATACTGTATACAGCTAAACTGAGTTTCATTTGTGATGGAGAAATCAACTACTTTACTAATATCCATATGTTAAGGAAATTTACCATAACTAGATCAGCTCTCCAGGAAATAACTCAGGCCCATTCTTCATAATGACCAGCATGATGGTCCACTACCAAAGTAAACTCACCTAGAATGTGAAGGAAAAAACCTAACTTCCACAATGGTGAAAAAGTTAAAAATATGCACTGGACCTTTGAAAAGTAAGATGACCAAAGCACTGCCATACCTATCAATTCTCTCAATTAATGTGAATGGCTTAAATTCTCCTCTAAAGAGGCACAGATTGGCTGAATGAATACAAAAATCTCAGGGAAGGTATCTGTTCCCTTTAAGAGACACATCTTCCCTCAAAGAATAAAAGCAAGACTCAGGGTGAAGGGATGAAAAACAGTAATCCAGGCAAATGGAAATCAGAAAAAAGCAGGGACTGGGATCTTATTTGCAGATATAATTAGACTAAACCAACAAAAAATGAAGAAAGACAAGGATGGACACTACATATGTATTAAGGGAAACATTCAACATGAAGAGATTTCAATAATTAACATTTACACTCCCTACTTGAATGCTTCTCAATTTATAAAACAAACCCTAACAGATCTAAACAATTTTATATATTCCTGCACCATAATAGTTGGAGATTTTAACACACCTTTGTCAGTTCTGGATAGATCCTCAAAGAAGAAACTAAACAAAGAAATAATAATTTAAATTTGGCCTCAAAACAAAGAGATTTAACATTTACAGAACATTTCATCCTAATAAAACTCAATACATATTCTTCTCGGTCCATGGGATCATCCTCCAAAATTGATCATATCTTAGGACACAAGTCTAAACTCAGCAAATTTAAAATAATAGCAATTATTCCTTCTAACTTCTTAAACCACCATGGAATAAAGTTGAACTCAACAGCAACAGTAATCTTCATACTCAAACAAAGTCATGGAAACTAAATATAAATAGATACAAATGAAGAAATCTCATGTTTAAAACACTGGCCACTCTAACTATTGGATAAAACCCTATAAACACCTGCAAGACTTTAGGATCAGGTATAACTTTTAAATATACTATGAAATTATCTCCACAGAAGGTATACCCTTTTATTCTTAGAAAATGTTTAACATAAAAATTCCTAGAGCTCACTCACAACCTACCAGATCAAAATCTCTAAGAGTGGAGGCCAAAGAACTAACTTTTTAAAAATAGCTTCCTTTGTAATTGTGATGATCAACCAATAATATTCAGGTCTGTTGTCCTGTCTCAGGGAGGAAACATCTTCACTCACCCAAGGGAAGAAGCCACTGCTGCCCGCCAGGCAGAACCTGGTCACCAGGGTAGCCAGAGCTCTTGCCCATGACCTCCTCATCAAGATTTCTTTTCTTGAACACATACCCATACTTAAGACAATTACACACAAAAATACACATACACATTTATGTATGTATACACATACAGATATATATATTCCTATATCCACATGGGATCTCTCTAAAATATACAAAGTGGTAGTAATAATGGCTGTGTTCAGAGAGTATCACCAGGGAGCCAGAGTATGGGGTGGAAGACAGACTTATCTCCCCATAGAATTCTGTACCACGCACATGTATTACCTTTTGAAAATAAATGAACTTATAGAAAGTCACTCTTATTGGACTGAATCTGGGATACTATTCCCAATAATCCTGTGGTGATTTTAAAATATTTCCACAAATGTTTTGGCAACTCCTTACTTCACAAGGTAGACTATTCTTCCCTACAACCTGAAAAAGAGCCTGGCTTAGTGACTCACCTCTACTGAAGAGGATGTGTCAGAAGTGACTGCCAAGCCTATGTCATTAAAGGATAGCTACTGCCTGGCTTGCTTTCTCTCCCAGCTGGCTTCCTCTTGGGGAGGCCAGCACCATGTTGTAAGGACACTCAAGCAGTCTGTGTAGTCAGTGGAAAGGCTCACGTGGAGGGAAGAAAAAGTGGTGTAACTTTCCTAAGACAAGGCGCAACTGGTAGAGACATACCTGGTGACAAGAAGCAGAAGGAGTTAGAGTACAGACAGACCCTCAACATTGGGATGGGAGAAGGACAGGCTTCCTCTGAAGTAGAATAAGGAAGAAATAGGAGATGGAGATATACAGAATTTTGTACATAGAAGGGAGAAAAGTTGGTCAGCTCAAAGCAAAAGACATCTATGAAGTCAGATGTGATAAAAAGGTTAAATATAAAGGTAAAATTTTAGTGATAACTAGGTTACACACTGAGAGCCAAAACATTCAAAATGTTACAGAATTCTTCCATATAACACTACTACCACTTTCACTCACAGCCAACAGTTATTTAAGCACTCTTCAAGTTCTCCAAGGAAATTATTTAAAATTATTGACTATTTGAGGCAAAAGGTGGGGAAAGCAGAGCACAATGGCCAGAAAAAAACCTCCAATGATTGTCCCCCTACAAGAACAGCAAATTCAACAATAGTCCATGCAAGAAAACACCTTCATAAGAAATAAAAATCAGGTGAGCAATCACAGTACCTTGTTTTGACATTATATTAAGAGGGTAAGAAAGAAAGCCTTGCATTGCCTTCACCACCCTCTTCCACCAAAGGCTTGCAGAGAGAGAATCTATGGGCCTAGGAAGGCAGAGTAAAGCAAATGTGAGACTTTACATTGGAACTCAGGGCTACCCTATCACAGCAGAATGCAACACAAGGCAGAATTTTAACAACATCCATGGAAGGATCATGTAGACCAGCTCCAGCCAGAGAGGAATCCTCCACCCAGCCACGGGAACATGAGCTGCAGCTAGCTCCACCACTAGCTGACTGAAAGTGGCCTGGAGCCCAAAATAAACTTGAAAGGCAGTCAGGCCACAAAGATTGCAGCCCCTGGGCAAGTCCTGGTGTTGAACTGGACACAGAGACAGTGGATTCAGGGTACACATGACTTAGTAAGACACTAGCTGTGGCAGCCAAGGGAGGCCTACATCACTCCTCCCCTAATTCCAGGGAGTACTACTCAGGGACTGAGTTTCCTTTCCTCTTGGGGAAAGGAAAGCAACAAAACAGAGGACTCTGCCTCCCCACTTAGATACTGGATCAGCCAGAGTAAGATAAAGTACCAGTCAGTCTCCTAAAGTCCCCAGTTCCAAGGCCTTAGTTCCTGACAGCATTTCTAGAAGGGAATCCACTGTTCTTAAGGGAAGAACCCAGTCCTGGCAATGTTTACCACTTCCTGACTAAAGAGCCCCTGGGCCATAAATAAGCATCAGCAGTAGCCAGGCAGTATTTATCATGGGTACAGTGCTGGCTTTAGGTGTGACCCAGCACATCCCCAGCTGTGGTATCCATGGGAGTACTCACATCATCCCTGCTCTAATAGAGTAGGCCAGCACAGAGTGAGACTCCTTCTGCTTGGGGGAAAGTGAGGGAAGAAAACAAGAGACTTTGCCTGATAATCGAGGGAATTCTTTCATATCCTACACAAGCCTACTAAGGTGGTACCTCCAAAAGTCCGCAAATATTACTGGGTGTGGGGCATCCCCAATGCTACTATGGCTACAGTGACCAAGTACTTAGATCACAGCACCGTATTACCTTTGAATAGTTGTAAAACCTTCTCAAGAAGGCAGGTACAAACAAGCCTGTGAACAAGTGAAGATTAGAATAAATATCTTACTATTCAATGCCCAGACTTAAATCAATATTCCACAAGCATTAGAAAAATCCAGAAAAACATAATCTCACCATACTAAACAGGCTACCAGTGACCAATCCTAGAGTAACAAAAATATGCCACCTTTCAGATAGAGAAGTGAAAATAGCTATTTTGGGGAACTTCAATGAACTTCAAAATAACACAGAAAGGAAATTCAGAATCCTACCAGATAACTCCAATAAAGGGATTGAAATAAAAACAAAAACAAAAAAAGCTGTGCATAGTGGCTCATATCTGCAATCTCAGAACTTTGAGAAGCTAATGCAGGAGAAACACTAAAACCCACAGTGGTTGAAACCAGCCTGGGCAACAAAGCAGTAACCTGCCTCTTTAAAAAATATAAAACTTAGCTAGGTATGGTGTCCTGGGCTGTAGTCCCAGCTACGCAAGAGGCTGAGGCAGGAGGATCATTTGAGCCCAGGAGTTTGAGATAGCTGTAAGCTATGATTGTGCCACTGCACCCCAACCTGGGCAACAGAGTAAGATCTTGTTTAAAAAAAAATCAATTAAATAATTTAAAACTCAAATTCTGAAGCTGAAAAATTCAACTGACAAAATGAAAAATGCATCAGAGTCTTTTAAAAGCAGAATAAATCAAACAGAAGAAAGAACTAGTGAGCTTAAAAACAGGTTATAGGAAAATGCACAGTCTTAAGAGGGAGAAAAAAGAAGAAAAATGAATGAAGCAAGCCTGCAAAATTGAGAAAATAGCTTCAAAAGGGCAAATCTTTTATTGAGTTATTGATTTTAAAGAAGAGGTGGAGCAAGACTGGGGTAGAGAGCTTATTCAAAGAATTAATAACAGAGAACTTCTCAAACCTAGAGAAAGATATCAGTATTCAGGTACCACAGGATAATAGAACACCATCACCTCAAGGCATTTAATAATCAAACTCCCAAAGGTAACAGATAAAGGATCCTAAGTGAAGCAAGGAAAAAGAAAAAAATGCAGAACGGGTGTACATAACGGTCATGTGCAATTTAAAATAGTTTAATATATAAACTTTATGGACACCCTGTACAAAGGAGTTCCAATATGTCTGGCAGTAGACATCGAACAGAAAACCTTACAAACTAGGAAAGAGAAGCATGACATATTCAACGTGCTGAAGGAAAAATACTTAGCCCTAGAATATTACATCCAGCAAAAATATCTTTCAAACATGAAGATGAAATAATGACTTTACCATACGAAAACTGAGGGATTTCATCAACACCAGACTTATCCTACAAGAAGTGCAAAATAGAAGGATGTTAATGAACAATAAGAAATTGTTTGAAAGTATAAAACTCACTGGTAACAGTAAGTGCACAAACAAACACAGACTAATACTACAATTGCAGTGTGGAAAGTACTCATAATCTTGAGTAGAAAAACTAAAAGACAAATTTATCGAAAATAATAAACAACAATTTTTTAAAAGCTATTTATGTAAGAAGAATAAATAGAAACAATAAAATGTAAAAATTGGGAGGTGGGGGCTAGAGTTAAAATATAATTTTTTATCATTCTTTTTACTTGTTTGTTGTTCTTTTCATATTCAGTTAAGTTGTAATCAATTTAAAATAACTGGCTAATCTTTCTAAGAGTAGAATGTGAACGTTTTAAAGCAATAACTGAGAAAATGACACGAAGGCTGTGTTGACCAGTGCGATGGAAGTATTTCAGATTGCATGTGAAAACCCCACACTGTACCCCAGAAGTGCATTAATGTACATAGTTAACATTCAATAAAAAAAAAGTAAAATAAAATAACTGGCTATCAAATGTTATTTGCAAGCCTCCTAGAAAGCTCAAATCAAAAAACCAACAACAAATACAGAAAAAATAAAAAGCAAGCAATTAAAACACAATGCCAGAGAAAATCACTTTTACAGAAAGGAGGGAAGGAAGGAAATGAGGGAGGGGGTCAGGGAGGGCTACAAATAACCACAAATCAAACAACAGTAGTACACCCTTATATACCAATAACATTGAATGTAACAGAAATAAACTACGTAATCGAAGGACACAGAGTAGCTGAATGGATAAAAAAAACAAGACCCAATTGTATGCTATCTACAAGAAACTCACCTATAAAGAAACATGAGCTAAAAATAAAAAGATGGAAAAAGTTATTCTATGCAAATGGAAACAAAAAGAGTAACTATATTCATATCAGATAAAATAGACTTCAAGACAAAACTATAAAAAAAGATATAGATGGTCATTATATGTGTAATGATAAAGGGCTTAGTTCAGCAAGAGGATAAGACAATGGTAAATATATACATACATAACACTGGAGCACCTAGATTTATGAAGAAAATATTAGAGATAAAGAGAGAAATAGACCTCAATACAATAATAGCTAAAAACTTCAATACCCCATTTTCAGTACTGGACAGATTATCCAGACTGAAAATCAAAGAAACATCAGACTTAATCTGCACTAAAGACCAAATGGATCTAACAGATACTGAGAGAAAATTTCATCCAATAGCTACAGAAGACACATTCCTCTCCTCAGCACATGGATGATTCTCAAGGATGAACTACACATTAAGCTTCAATAATTCCTAAGAAGTACTCCCCAAAATCCTGAAATCATGGATTTATACCATGTATTTTTAAAAAATTAAATTATATCAAGTATTTTTTTGTGACCACAATGGAATAAAATTAGAAATCAATAACAAGAGGAACTTGAGAAACTATATAAACATATGGAAACTAAAAAAATATGTTCCTGAATGTTATCAGGTCAATAATAAATTAAGAGGGAAATTTAAAGATTTCTTGAAACAAATGAAAACAGATACAGAAAACACCAGAACCTATGTGATACAGAAAAGCCGTACTGAAAGGGAAGTTTACAGCCATAAGTGGCCACATAAAAAAAGTTGAAAGACTTCAAATAACGTAATGATGCATCTTAGAGAACTAGAAAAGCAAGAGAAAACCAAACTCAACATTAGTAGAAGAAAAAAAAAAAAAATAAAGGTCAGAGCAGAAATAAATAAAATTGAAACCATGAAAACAATTTTAAAAAAATCTATAAAATACAAATTTTTTTTAGATAAATAAAAGTGGCAAATCTTTAGCCAGACTAACTTAAAAACAAAGAGAGAGACAGAAGACCCAAATCAATAAAATCAGAAACGATACTATAGAAATTCAAAGGATCATGAGAGACTACCATGAGCAACTATTGGAAAACCTAGAGGAAAGGGACAAATTCCCAGACACATACAACCTATCAAGATAGAACCCAAAAGAAATCTAAAACCTAAACAGATCAAAAATAAGTAATGAAATTAGAGTAATAACATTATAAAAAGGCTCCCATCAAAGAAAAGCCCAGGACCCGATGGCTTCACTGCTGAATTCTCCCACACATGTAAAGAAGAGCTAATACCAGCTCTATGCATATAAACACAAAAGTGGTAAAGTCTCCATGTTTCTTAAGGCTGCATAGTATTCCATATACATATACCACAATTTATTAATCCATTCAAGGGTCGGTAGGCACTTGGGCTTATTCCATGACTTGGCAATTCTGAATTGAGCTGCAATGAATATTCTGGTGCCATTATCTTTGTTGCAAAGTGATTTTTGGTCTTTTGGAGATACTCCTAGTAGAGGAACTACAGGATCAAATGGCAGGTCTATTTTTAGATCCCTGAGTGTTCTCCAAACTTCTTTCCAAAAGGAACATATTAACTTGCATTCCCACCAGCAGTGCAGAAGTGTCCCCTTTTTGTCCACATCCACACCAACATCTGTAGTTTGGGGATTTTGTTATGCGGGCTACTCTTACTGGAGTTAGATGATATCTCAAAGTGGCTTTGATCAGCATTTCTCTGATGATTAAAGATGATGAGCATTTTTTCATATGTCTGTAAATCATGCACCTATTTTCTTCAGAGAAGCTTCTGTTAAAGTCTCTTAAAAAAGAACAAATGAAATGGGATCATTTGTTCTTAAGTTTGAGTTCTCTGTGGATTCTGGTTATCAGACCTTTGTCAGAAACATAACTTGAAAATATCCTCTCCCATTCTGAGGGCTGTCTACTTGCTTTACTTACTGTGTTCTTGGCAGTGCAGAAGATTTTTAGTTTGATCAGATCCCAGTAATGTATTTTTGGTATTGTTTCAATTGCGAGGGGGGAGGGGCAGGTCCCTCTTCATAAAGTTAAAGGATGGAGACTTTACCTCTTTTATGTTTACATGGATGGAGCTGGAACATATCTTCTTAGTAAAGTATCTCAAGAATTGAAGAAAAAGTATCCAATGTACTCAGAACTTTTATGAAACCAATTTATGTTTACTCACACTTTCTTATGAAAGATAGATCAAACTATAGCCCAGGATGAAGGAGAGAAATGGAGGGGGAGGGGAAGTTTGATAGATGGAGAGTAAACAGTGAGACCACACCTATGGAGCATATTGCAAGGGTACAAGCCAAATCTATCAAGTATAGAACATAAATTATATTAACACAATAATCAAGTGAATGAGGTGAAAGCTATATTAATTAGTTTGATGTAAGCACTCCAAATTGTATAAAAAATCAACACATTGTACCCCACAAATGCATAAATGTATTCATGACCTATGTGTATATGACTTAATAAAAGGGGGAAAAAAAGAAAAAAGAGCTAATACCAGTCCTACCCAAACTATTCTAAAAAAATCAAGGAGAAAGAAATACTCCCAAATTCATTCTCTAAGGCCAGTATTATCCTGAACAAAAACCACACAAAGATACAGCAAAAAAAGAAAAATATGGCCAATATCGCTGGTGAACAGACGCAAAAATCCTCAACAAAATACTAACAAACCAAATTCAAAGATACATTAAAATAATTAATAATCATGATCAAGTGGAATCCACCTCAGGGGTCCAAAGATGGGTCAACATAAGCAGATGAGTGCAATACATCATATCAACAGAATGAATGACAAAAACCATTAAATCATTTCAATTGATACTGAAAAAAAATCAATAAAATTCAATAACCCTTCATGACAAAAACCAAAAAAAAAAACTGGAGAGGTAGAGAAAGAACACCCTAAACACATTGAAAGCTATATATAACAGACCTACAACTAGTACCATACTCAATGCGAGAAAACTGAAGGCCTTTCCTCATTGTTACTCAACACCATACTGGAAGTCCAACCTAGAGCAATCAGATAGAGAAGGAAATAAAGGGTATCCAAATTGGAAAGAAAGAAGTCAAATTATCCCCTCTGCCAACAATATGATGCTTTATTTAGAAAAACTTGAAGACTCCACCAAAAGCTCCTTTATCTGACAAATTCAATAGAGTTGCAGAATACAAACTCAACATACAAAAATAAGCATTCCTATACACCAAAAGTGAACAGTCTGGAAAAGCAACCAAGAAAGCAATCCTATTTACAACAGCTGCAAATGCAATGCAATAGAATATAATAAAATATGATACCTAGGCATAAACTTAAACAAAAAGTAGACCTTTACAATGAAAACCCTAACACACTGATGACAGAAATTGAGAAAGACTCCCCAAAAGTAAAGATATTTCATGCACATGGATGGCAAGTATCAATATTGTTAAAATGTCCCTACTATCCAAATATGTCTACAGATTTAATGTAATTCCCATCAAAATACCAATTATATTCTTAAAATAAATAAAAAAATAATCCTAAATTTATATGGAACCACAAAAGCCTCAGAATAGCAAAAGTCATCTTAAGTAAAAAGAACAAAACTAAAGGAATCATATTACCTAACTTCAAATTATACTACAAAGCTGTAGTAACCAAAACAGCATGGTACTAGCATAAGAACAGACACACAGGCCAATAGAACAAACCAAAGAAGTCAGAAATACAATTCTACACATCTACAATGAGCTCATTTTACACAAAGATGCCAAGAACATACATTGGGTATGCATCCCTACCCAGATGAATGAAACTAAACCCCTATATCTTGCCATATATAAAAATAAAATCAAAATGAATTTCAGCTGGATGGTACCTGTGGCTCAAAGGAGAAGGGCACCAGCCCCATATACTGGAGGTGGTGGGTTCAAACCTGGCCCTGGCCAAAAATTGCAAGAAAAGAAAATGAATTTCAGCTATGAAACTACTAAATGAAAACAGAGGAAACACCATATAGGACATCAGTTTGGCTCTGAACAAACATTATTGTGATCTCAAAAGCACAGGCAACCAGAGAAAAAATTGACAAATGGGATTACATTAAGCTAAAAAAAACTTCTACACAGCAAAGGAAAATGAAGAGACAACCATATAATGGGAGAAAATATTTGCATAATACCAATGTCAGTCTAAGGGATTAATAACTAAAATATAAAAGGAGCTCCAACAACTCAATATGAAAAAATAAAATAATCAATTTTAAAATGGGCAAAGGATCTGAATAGATTTTTCTCATAAGACATGAAAATGGCTAAAAAAGTATATGAGAAAATGTTCAACATCATTAGTCATCAGAGAAATGCAAATCAAAACTATAAGATATGTCACCCCAGTTAAAATGGCTTTTATCCAAAACACAAGGAATAAAATGTTGGTGAGGATATAGAGAAAGGTCCTTGTACATGGTTGGTGAGAATATGAATTAGTACAGCCACCAGGAAGAACAGTATGGAGGATCCTCAAAAACATGAAAATAGAACTACAATATGACCCAGGAATCCGACAGCCAGGTATACACCCAGAAGAAAGGAAGTCGGATATCTGCACTGCCATGTTTATTACAGCACTGTTCACAATAGCCAAGTCTTAGAATCAATCTAAGTGTCCAACAAAAGATAAACGGATGAAGAAACTGTGGTACATACACACAAGAAATATTATTTAAGGGCAGCGCCTGAGCTCAAAAGGGTAGGGCACTGGCCCCATATGCTGGAGGTGGTGGGTTCAAACCCAGCCCCGCCACCCCAAAAAAGAAAAAGAAATATTATTTAGCCAAAAACAATAGTAATGAAATCCTGTCATTTCCAACAACATGAATGGAACTGGAGACCATTATGTTAACCGAAATAAGCCACACACAGAAAGACAAATTTCACATGTTCTCACTCATACATGGGACCTAAAAATTAACACAATTGATCCAATGAAGACAGAAAGTAGAATGATGTTTACCAGGGTCTGGGAAAGGTGGTGGGAGCAGGGAGAAATGGGTGTGATTAATGGGTGCAAATATATAGTTGGAATGAACAAGATCTAGTCTATGATAGTACACCAGGGTGGCTATTGTCAACAGTAAGTTATTGCTATTTTAAAATAACTAAAAGAGGGGGACTGGGATGCTCCTAACATAAAGAAATGATAAATGCTTGATGTGACAGATACACCACGTATCCTGATTTGATCATTACACATTATATGCCTGTATCAAAACATTACATGAACCCCATAAATATGTACAAGTTTTATGTGCCCATAATAATTTAAATTTAAATTACTATTTCAAAGTTCCACACATTAAACCTCAATTATTAGTTATTATATAAATTAATTCTTTATCCTCTTGAAGGCAAGAATGTTTGCCCAACATTACTTTCAGAATACCCTTTCTATTCCTCTTCAGAAGGCCAGATGAACTCAATTCCTATACAGTTTATTTGCCAGTTGCTCAATTCCTTCTATAATCTTTAGGGAAACACCAAATCTCAAATCTTTCTTCAATCAGTGGGGATTTGAATACGTCTCTAAATTTGAGTCAATGCCATAGCTAAAGGCATAAATATCACATATTATTCATTTCAAGGACCATTTCACAAGTACCCAGCATGCAGAAGCCCCAGATAAGCACTGGGGGGTATAGGGATTGCCTAAGGGCTCTATCAATCCAGTAGGAGAGATAAACCACATATATAAATACCTGCAGCACACGGCAAAATGTCCCACACAGAACTACAGTTAGCACACTGAGCAGAGAAGAAAGCACTTAACTGCAACTGAATTGAAGGTTTCACTGAAGAAACTGCATTTGAGTTCAGCTCAAAGAATAGGAAAGATTTCAACAAGTACAAAAATGCAAAAAAAAAAAAAATCAGAAAACATGAATACTCCAAAGCAAAGGCTTTACAAGGAGGAGAGCAGAATGCCTGGGCAGGTGGTGTGCCCCAAATGCCTGGGCAGTTAGTGACTGGCTGGGAACAAACAGCACAGTCCAGGAGCAACACACCAAGATTCACCTGTGCACTCGCTATTTTACTGAGCACTAGCTACACATGAGATATCACCAAGCAAAATCCCTGTGCTTGTGGAGCTCAGTTCTAGTCAAGGAAATAGAACACAAAGAAATACTGGGAGAACTGGGGATAGAGAGAGCAGGGAAGGAAGCTACTGTTGATCCTAAGCCCTTGTGACTCTCCTTTGTCATAAGGTGTAGGTATCACATTGAAAATAATAAATTTTAAAAAACCAAATATAAGCATACATTATATAAATTTTATACATTAGCCTTTCTGGATATGCAACGAATGTCTGTGTCCACTGTCTCATGCTAGCTCCCTTGGACATGGGTGGGACAGAGCTTACCCCAAGCTGGAATTCAGCAGGAGGCACAGACGAGCCCCGCTCACCTGACTCCTGCCCAGTCAAGCCCTTAACTCTGCTCTGGGCCACCTAATTCACTCAGTGCGGCTCATGACAGAAGGTAACACCGCTGAGTGCCTGCCCTGCGCAGACCTGTTCCAAGAGCTTTACCCACCTAACTCCCGCTGTGCTCACAGCAGCCTACCCATCCGAGACCTTCTCCATCGCAAATGGCGAGACTCTCACACCAATTGCTTAAACCCGAAACTTGAAGCCTCCTCGCTCATCCACAGCCAGTAAGATAGGAAATCCCATTGGCTCTGCCTTAAGTCCCCAGCTCAGCACTTCTCACCCTGGGTACTGCTCCCACCCTCGCAGGAGCTACATCATCTCCCTTCCAGATAACGATAATGGCCTTCCTAGCAGGTCCCTCAGCCTGCTCCACAGCTGGTGATTGTCCCTAAGCACCAGTGTGTGTCCCTGTCAACCGTCTGCCTGACTCTGCCCTCACAGTGAACACAGTCCTCACATGGCTGCAGAGCACTCCCACCCTCCTGCCTCCTGCCTCCTGCCTTCTGCTCTCCCCAGCTCACAAGTCCCCTTATTGTCCTCTCACCTAAGCCTGAGTCCTCCGGCCATAGCCTGGAGCTCCTCTCTCCCCAGACGCTGTCCACTCCGCTCCCCTCTCCCCAGACGCTGTCCACTCTGCTCTTCTCTCCCCAGACGCTGTCCACTCTGCTCCTCTGTCCCCAGATGCTGTCCACTCCGCTCCTCTCTCCCCAGACGCTGTCCACTCCGCTCCTCTGTCCACAGACGCTGTCCACTCTGCTCCTCTCTCCCCTTCTCACTGCCCTTGAACACAGCACCCTGCCCCTAACCCAGAACTCCCAGGACTCTGACCCATGTTACTTTTTCTTTTACTTTTCCAGAACATGTATCACCTTTTAAAATACTACACAAATTACCTATTTACTATGTTTCTTGGTTACTGACGGCCTCTGCCCCACTAGGACATAAGCCCCACAAGGAACATCACCGGTTCCGTTTCCTGATGCACCCAAACCCTCACAACAGTGCCTGATGCCTGCCGGGCACCCATTAATTACTTGTGGAATAAAGAAACTAGGAATTCTATACCAAACACCAAATGTCTCAATTTGAAATTATGCCATATCCTATTTACCTGGAAAATCTACTAATAACAACTCCTGAATGATGGAGGGAGAGCTGTCACCTCACCACCACAAATAAACCAGCCTCAATTCTCCCTTACTGAACTATTTTTAATTTCCTTTAGTGCACCTCCATGGAACTAGGGGAGACAGAGGATCACTTGCTTACACAGTTTGCAAATGTAATCTCATAAAATAAATTTATCTTCCCTTCAATACTCGGAAGAACATAGATCATTCTGTACAAAATTAATTATCTCACTATCTTGACATACATGCAGCTGTGCTCCCCTGATGCCTTGTTCCACTGCTATAGAAAGCACTGTGCAGCGTGGGAGACTGTTACTTCCAGGACCAGCTTTAATACGGACATGTGATCATTATTCATGGGACACAGCAGGTCAGCTGACCGCTCTTATTCCTATCCATCATATTCTGCTCTACACGTATTTCACCAATTATTCTTCCAGCTCCCCTCAACAACAACGAGCAAAATAGTTAATGGAACAGTATCTGCCATTTTGGTATATAGTCTGTGCAGTACAAGTAAGGGGGACAAAACGAGGAAAGAGAACTTTCTTTTACTTTTGAAAGTATATTATTAGTGTAATGATGTGTCTGACACAAAACTCATGACATGTGTGCCTAGATATCCAACTTACTGTTCTCAGCTCTAAAAATATGCATTGCGATATGTTTGATGTATTCATTTTAATTGTGGCCTCAAAAAATATAATCAGTAGTAGCAGCTTTTGAAAAGCTGAAGTAACTTGCACTTTAGGAGGAGTAAAATCATAATCCAACACTGTAAAAACTGAGACGTGGCTGTCATTTTTGCTCCATGACAGCTAAATGCATTACCACATCAGCTGGGTGGTCTACATTGTTTTCTGTTCATTACTTTTATAATTTAACTTTCATGGGTATTATCTACAATAAAGAAGTAGAAAAGAACAAAGCATCGTGAGGTGATTTCATCCCCAAGATCTTGTAGTAAGTACTGGGCAAGACCAAGATGTAAACACAAGCACGGCCAGTACCAAAACTGGCCTGTTCACAACCTGTGCCAACCAGTGTTTCTTCACTTCAGGGTGAAACAAAAATAAAATCCATATGAATTAAGAAATATAGAACATATTCTTCTTCTTAACTATCTCAAGAGTGGAAGAAAAAGTATCCAATGTAGTCAATAGTATTATGAAATCAATATATAATCCCCTACACATTCATGCGAATGATAAAACACAATTATAGTCCAGAACGGAGGGAAGAGAAGGGAGAAGGGAGGGGAGGGGAGAGGCTGGGAGGAGGGAGGGTATTTGGTGGGATCTCACCTGAGGTGCACGATGCAAGGGTACCTGTCAAACTATTAAGAGTAGAATATAAATGTCGTAACACACAAATAAGTAAGTGAGGTGAAGCTTAAGTTAACCAGTTTGATGTAAGCATTCCAAATTGTATATCAAATCAGCACATTGTACCCCATAAATGCATTAATGTATGGTTATGATTTAATTAAAAAATAAAAATATAACTTTGATCTTATTATAAGAAATGAAGTTAGTTCACATTCTGCAACTGAAGTTTTGGTATTTAAGCATTCAGTCTTCTCCCAAATGAAGATTGTGAGCATCTTTTTTAAAAGAGTAAATCATTCTTAATACAATTCAAATAATTTGTAAACAGTTACTGTGCAGCCACATGGGTAATCCAGAACCCCAAAGAGAAGCCATCCCACAGATCAGTTTGAATTCTTAACCATACCCTGGTAGACTGACCGCTCAGGACCTCAGGCTCAGGTGGGAGGCAGCTCAGGGGTGGGTGCAGCCCCATCTGAAGCCTGGGATCCGGGCGCTCCATCTGCCATGGTCCACAGCAGCCCCTTCTGCAAGCCCAGGTTCCAGGCACTCTGTCTACCACCATCCACCACTGTCCACCACCGTCCACAGGGTTGCCAGTGACTAATGCCTCATGATCCACCAGAATAGCCCACATTGCTCCCTCAACATTTGTTGAGGCTTCATGTGCAAACTCCAGCAACTGATAACCAAGCACCCTGGGATCATGTGGAAACCTGGCTGGGCACTTGGACAGGCAAAGGCAGACACTGGCTTTCCAGAGAAAAGACTGTGTTTCTCAGCATGCACTTGCTTATTCTTTTGGGGAATATACACAGCACTTCTGCAGAGCTTAGCTAAATGTATCGCCCGTCCAGGCCAATATGACCATCATGAAAATGTCCCTAACAACAGTCAGTCTGACAGTGCCTTAGCAGTAGCTATCTTCCCACCATGTCTAATGTGTTACGCTTAGAAAATCATACGATCTTCACAGCAACCCTGCTGTCATCCACTCTGACAGCCGAGCAAACCGAGGCCCCTCCACGAAGTTGCTTCCTTTCACACAGCCACAGAAGGGTGCGGGAGGGAAAGCCAGGCAGGGCATTTGTTTAAAGTCTGTTAACTCAATAAAGATCTGAACGTTTTAAACATAAAAATGAATGTTTAGGGATTCTGAGAAACTAAACAAAAGTGCTGATAAAGCATGAGCAGAGAAACCAAATACACAACAAAGATGAAACTCAGATGAACCCAAGACACCCAAGATACAGAGGAAGGGAATCCGCTAAGCGGCAGCACCCGGCAGACGGGAGGACCAGGGCGAATCACCCACACACCTGTCGGCAGGGAGACCAGAGCACAGGCGTGCCCTTCACATCTCTGAATGTGCAACGCAAGAGACTGGGGACAGGTACTAAAAACAGCATGTCAACGGAGCATTTCACTTAGAAAACAATTAAGGGCTACAAGCACCCTGTGCCGCGTATTATCCCAAGTACGAGCTGAGAAAACAGGTGGGGACTGTGGTCCCTTTTGTCTATAGCTGTGTGAAACTGGTTTTTCTTCCAATAGTGGTTACTGAAAAGAAAAAAATCAAAACACCAAGACGATTGGACATCTGACCTTTATTTTAAATATCACTGTCCAAAGAGCCCCAAATTGAAAAAATATCAAGAAAACAACTGCTCACATTATGGTGTCATAAAAACAATTCTGAAATTTATTTTAGAACTTTTCACATCTGAGAAGTCCTATAATGTCCCCTTCTCTTCACTTTTTCCATTTGCTAAAGAGTGCCGTCGATGTTTGTTAGAAGAAAACTACATTATCCTGAGCTAATGTCCCTCCTACATTTTTGTTAAGGTGATCTTCTTTTTTATCTTCTTTTTTTTCTTTTTTTTGTGAGACAGAGTCTCAGTATGTCGCCCTCAGTAGAGCGCTGTAGCGACACAGCTCACAGCAACCTCAAACTCTTGGGCTTAAGAGATTCTCTTGCCTCAGTCTCCCAAGAAGCTGAGACTACAGGTGCCCACCAAAATGCCCAGCTATTTTTTGTTACAGTTGTCATTGTTGTTTAGCAGGCCCAGGCCAGGTTCAAACCTGCCACCCTTGGTGTATGTGGCTGGCACTGTAACCACTGTGCTACAGGCAATGAGCCGAGGTGATCTTCTTAAAAGGAGGTAACATATGTTGGCATGTGCGAACTAAAATAAAATCTTAATCCCCCCAGTTGACTGAAGGAACACCCCTGTCTTGGCAAAGGGGACCCCAGAAGTACCCTAAATTGAGTTGCTGGCCATGAGAAGAGCAGTTAGACACGGCCCCGGCCTCCTTGAAGATGGGCTTTGGTAACTCAGTAACAGGCCTTTGGCTATAGAAGCTTACACCACCCCTGCAGGTCATCAGTCTAATTAACAGATCATGTGAGTCTCTGTATATGTCCAGTGACTTGTCTCTGATTAACAGTCTTCCTTAACTCAAAACATATCAAACCTTTGGACAAAGCCTCATTTCTTTAACAAATTATAAATCAGAGAATCTGTAAACCCACCGCCTATAATGAACATGTAATTCCTGGCTCCTGGATGTCCTGCCTTTTCAGGATAAGCCAACGTCCACCTTCCATGTATTAATTTATGAGTACATCACATGTAATTCCCGTCTCCCTGAAATATATAAAACCACACTGTCACCTAACCATGGCAAGACCACTTGCTCAAGATTTCTTGGTGTGGCTCTCCAGGCCACTGTCACACATACAGGGCTCAGAATAAACTTCTTTAAATTATTTTACAGAGTTTGGATTCTTTTCTTTTGACTTTTTTTTGGTTTTTGTCTGTACGTGGAATATTAAAAGTTGAGAACTCCCTATTAGCTCACATATACTTTTACTGGTATAGAAAACAGCCTCAGATGTAGAAGCGTCTACTTCAGATACTTCAGCTACTAAGAGGTCAGAGGACAGAAAGGAGAGCAGCAGCCCTGTAGCAGCCTGATCTGCGGCAGTTAACACGCTGCAGGGCTGGACACCCTCCTCCTCTGCACATCCTCCTCTGTACGTGGGGTGTGCTGCCCACCTGCAGGTACGGAGTGGAGTTCCACCCCAGCTGGCAGCAAGGACAGCAGTGCCTGGGCTCACGTCCGCCTTAGGGTTTCTCCAGGGAGCTGAGCACATCACCTGTTCCTTCTCCATCACAGACGCAAAGGAAAGACAGGTGCTCTGAACTTCCTGAAACAGCCCTTTCCTCACCTGCCCTCCTCATCGTCCTGCCCTGGTAAATCCTGACGCCAGAAGCGCTGTGCCCCATTCAGCCCACAGCTGTGTGTGTTTGGGTCTCACCCCACTATAAAACCCCGGAAAGTACACACATATTTTTTTAAAAAATTAGATTTCAGAACTTCTGTTAGAAGGTAGGGGAAGAACAGAAATCTCAAACTCCCACTCAACAGCAACCCATCTGAGAGCCTCTGCCTGTCCTCTCCATCGCAAACTCAGGCCACTCTACCTGCTCAGGGGACCTGCCAGACCACTGGCCACTTTCTGTGGGGGGTTGGGAGGTGTGTGTCAGTGATACATCAGACACGTCACCTCTAACTGGTTTCTAACAGACTTTTCCTGTTTGTTTTTAATCCGGCTAGACCTAAAAAAGGCCACATGAACCCTCTTTATAATTTAATTACACTTAGTCAAACCTCGGAAAAGAAAAAGAAACAGTGCCACCTAACTGTGTATGGTAAGCAGCTTTGTTCTTTAGGGGTTTTTTAACTGCATATGACTGTCAGCCATAACCAATTATTCCCAATTCATTTTTGTCTCAACTGACTGGACATATAATTTAGCAAAGAAAGTTCAGCAGTTTACACCTTCTCAAAGGCTAGCAAAATGTTGAGTTTCTCTATACTTACAGTTTAGGAAACAGCAGACTCTAATTCTTTTAGTTAATAAAGCTAATGGAAAATTAGAAGAATAAATTTTATTCAGGAAACCTTAAGAAGATCCTTCATATGAATTTTCTTTATATGATATAATTTCAGTTCCCTCCAACACTATTTCTTCTTCTACAAAAATTCTGAATATTTGATCACATACAAAACACAATATTTACATTAAATTTAAAATTTAAGTAAAACAAAGGTATCTTAAAAACATAGCTAGGAGTTAACTGCCACTGATAGCTCTGACCTTGAGAAATGACTATGTAGCAATATCAGCACATGTTTAAAAAAATAACTAAAATCCATATGGGTTTCTAAAACTATAAAGAAGTACAGAAATACCAAACTTTTAAAATACACCTATTATAGCACCATAAAGAAATGCGGTGAAAAATCACCCCAAATTAGGATGTCCTCCATCATGATCCTGAAGAGTTCTTTTATGTTAGTTAAGTCCACCAAAAATCACACTATCGGTAAGCCCTCTGAAACTCAAAGAGTAACTCTTAAACAATTTAACATGCCAATTTTCTCCGCTTCTATTGCATTTGCAAGTATAAATCCAGACAAATTTGATAAACCACTGAATGCAGTTTTCCCACATATTTCCACACTCAGCCTATGGATGTAGAGTGAAACAAGAGACAGAAAAAAAGAGATTAAAAAAAAAAAAAAAACAGAGAGAGAGAGATGAGAAAAAAAAACAGAAAGTCCAGAGGTGATATTAAGGAAGAGTTTCTCTGTGGGTCTGGTTTTTGTACATGGCTTGGAGAGCTTCCCCCAAAGCTCTGCACATCCAGACAATAATCAAGATAATGGCTTACTGCTCACTCCCCAAATCAAAGCACACCTCTGGAGAATTGTGATGTACACATAGCTCCAGAGAGAGCAGCCACCTGTTACCGGCATCGGGGCTGAACCCAGTCACAGGGCAGACGGGGAGAGGCAGTCCCCACTCCGTGTTTTCTTCCGTGGGCACTGTCAAGTGTCAGAAGCCGAGCCTTATAAATGTGCCCTCAATTTGTGCCAATAGAGCAAGACACAGTGTTAAGCTACTTATTGCTGTAATCCCACTCTCACCTTTCTGCTTAATAGACTGCAGAAGACCACACGCCCTGCCCTTTGAACACAATCTGACATCACATCTGGTCCTAATTATAAAGCGGCAAGCAAAGTGAACAATTGCATTGGGCAAGAAAACAGCTTATAAAATTTAAAGTGCAGCTTACGGCCAATTGTGGTGGCTCACATCTGTAATCTCAGAACTCTGAAAGCCAAGGCAGGAGGATGGCTTGAGCCCAGGAGTATGAAGGTGTTATGAGCTAGGCTGACACCACTGTACTCGAACTGGGGCAGCAGAGGGAGACTGTGCCTTGAAGAGAGAAGAGAAAAAGAAACCACTGTTACTAAAAAAAAAAAAAAAAAAAAGTTCAACTTATAAGAGGCACAAATGAAGAGAAAAACAGCACACAAGGACTAGA
Organism: Galago senegalensis; assembly: GCA_963575145.1. Taxonomy (NCBI): domain Eukaryota; kingdom Metazoa; phylum Chordata; class Mammalia; order Primates; family Galagidae; genus Galago; species Galago senegalensis. The sequence continues at coordinate 29,053 of CAUYTI010098566.1, read as the reverse complement.
AAACCTTATATGGGAAAGCCCCATATATTAAAACTAATTTTCTCAATCAATTCCTACCGTAAATTTTAAAATGACACAGGACGCTGCAAAGGCTCTCGCCTTCTAAGGGTAAGCACCAGTAGGGAAAGTGTGCCCTGGGCACAGCCACACAGCAGCACCAAGGTTTGAAAAGCATTTCCACATACCTTAGGCTTTCACCTGCACCACCACCAAGGCCGGACTAACCTACTAACCTGGGCACAAGAAAATAAGAGTGTCACTGTGAGCCCAAAGAAGGCTGCAGCAGACGACGGCAGAGCAAAAGCTCCCTGACCGGAGTGGGCGCAGCGCCACCCAGGAGTGAACAGGCAGACCTCACACCACGCCTCGGCAATAAGAAGTTGCCTTTGGATTCAGGAAAGCTGAGGCATAACTTTCAAACTAGTGTTATATTTCTCTAAACCTGTGGCCTCAAGTAGTAGTAATCCTAGGCAGGTAAGACATGAATGTGTTGCCTGTTTTTCTCATAATGACAGACACCTGTATCAGCACAGAAGCATACAATGCTTAAATAGGACTTTTTGAAAACAAAATTCCAGAAACCATATATTCAAGGTATGTTAATCTCTTCAAAATAATTATTTGGGGAAGCTATACTTTAATTTTACTGATGTTCCACTACTCAAAGTATTTTTTAAAGTCCAACACAGTCTATATTACCATCCCTCAAGGGTACTATAGAAATGACTTTTATATTGGCCTAAAAGAAGAGAAAACTTCTAAGTACTTCTCCAATTCTGATAAATCATCCTGGCCTTCTAGGAATAATATGAGCATCTCTGATATAATAAAATCAATATGACTCAGTGTTAACAAGTTCAACTCCATACACACACACACCCCGATCAAATATTATATAACGTCCATACAAGTGTCATTCAACCTGAATATCTCTCTGAATATTATAGAAACCTGGATGGGAGGGATGGGGGGAGTTTTAACAGAGGGAGGGTAAATGGTGGGACCACACCTATGGAGCATATTGTAAGGGTACAAGTCAAATCTACCAAGTATAGAACATAAATGTCTTAACATAATAATGAAGTAAATGAGGTAAAGGCTATATTAATTAGTTTGATGTAACCATTGCAAATTGTATAAAAAAGTCAACACATGGTACCCCACAAAAGCATAAATGTATTCATGATCTACGTGTATATGACTTAATAAAAGGAAATAAAGAAAAAAAGAAAGAAATCTACCTACAAGGCAGCCCATTCCAACTTCAGAGAATTCCTGCACTTTAAACTAAAACTAAAGGTCTGACTTGGGTGCCGTGCAAGACAAGGTGTGACCACAAAGTACACAAATCAGAAATGGAACGGTTAGTAGATGTGAATAATGCCTGGTAGACTGATAACACTTAGACACTGAGGAAATGAGCATCCAGTCATAATATTTTTATTGTAAGCCTGAAATTTTAGAATTAAGATAACTTTGACATTATCAAAATTCTTATGAAATAGTTAATTTATATTAAATAATATTCTTAAAGGGACAGAACCGATCATTCTAAACACCGAGAAAAAGCAGTTTGTCCTTCAGCAAACCCTCCTTCTTCCCATCTCTACAAGTGATCAGGAGAATTTATTTAAACTTACTTATTCCTACCAGTGGTTCTTAGTAGAGACAGAGGCAGGAAAAAAGGGGAAGTGTATCATCCCAAGGGGAACAGTTTACAATCCGTATGGGATTTCCTTAGTGGTAGTTAATGGGCACAGATAGTCAATTCTAGTTGCTAGAATTCCTACATGTTGGACAGTTCATTACAGCAAAGTGTCTCCCTGCCTTCTGCACAACAGGAACATTCCACTTGGCATCCGTGTGTATGAAAAGATCTATTGGCTTGGCACCTGTGGCTCAAGCGGCTAAGGCGCCAGCCACATACACCTAAGGTGGCGGGTTCAAATCCCCAGCCCAGGCCTGCCAAACAACAATGACGGCTGCAACCAAAAAAAATGGCCGGGCATTGTGGCGGGCACCTGTAGTCCCAGCTACTTGGGAGGCTGAGGCAGGAGACTCGCTTGAGCCCAGGAGTTGGAGGTTGCTGTGAGCGTGATGCCATGGCACTCTACCCAGGGGGATAGCTTGAGGCTGTCTAAAAAAAAAAAAAAAAAAAAGAAAAGAAAAGATCTATTTATGTCTCACTAAACCCTGGACCTGATTCCGTTTTACACACAATCAAAAAGAACCTTTGCATATTGGGAATATTTCCTGTCTTTCCCAGGAATATAACTCTGTTTAAATTGGGAAAAGGCTTTGTTTTGTTTTGTGCAGAACTACAGCAATCATTGTTTACCACTTAAGAAAATGATGATGTCACCCAGTGCGTGCTGCTCCAAGACTCTTCCTCTCCAGACGACCCACCTGCAGCAGCACCCTGCCTGCTTCACAGTCCCCCACATAGAAGGGCAGGCCCCACGCTACTTCATTTTATTCTCTAGGCTAATCATACCCCCAAAGTTTGAAATACATCTCATTCTATTATAAATTGTCTTCCATGCATCTCCCCATTTTATTATTTATGCACATTATATTAACTTTTCTTTGAAAGTCAGTAAGCTATTTACCTATTAATTTCACTTCAGGATACTAAGGAAGATATTACAAATATTTGTCATCAAAGAGTGTGATAAGCTGGAATCTCTGATCCATAAACATTCTTCCTCCTTGGTTTTTCCACCTTAGGTTCAACAAACAACGTGAAAGGGCATACAGGTGGTGCGTGCACCCCAAACTGTCATTCATTTCAGCTTTGGTTTGTATGCCTGGTGGGTGCGCAAGTATGTCGGGACTCTGGGAACAAAGCAAAGATAAAAAGCTCCATTTCCTGTACCTCTTTAAAATGGTCCCTTATTTTAGCCCCAGAAGATCCTCATGGCCTGCCGAAAAGTGTGATTTAAGGAGGGGGATACAAAAGGGACATTTGCGTCTGCTTAACTGTCAGGATCCTCATTATGGACACTGCGAAGTGGACTGGATAAAAATCAGAATAAGGTAAAGAAGATGAGTAAATTAAATCATCTCTCAACATAATGTATAAGCTATTTCTTTTTATTTGGGGTTTTGGCTGGCATCTTTAAATACTCAAGCTGAGGAAAACTCAGAGAAGTTTCTAACCATTGTACACAAAGGGATATATATTTTGGTGAACGTATTATCTTCACTTGAGATGGAACACTCGGTGAGAACATTCAAAGGTGAGCACAGGGATTTTTCAATTTCCGAAAAGCAAACTGTACCTTTCTTCTTTTGCGCCATATACCAACTTAGCCACATAAACAATATGAAAATAATAACACCACTGAAGATACCGCACAGCCCCACGAGGGGTTGATTAAAACCTTGCACTTTCCTTGTGTCCATAACACAGTCTCTGAGGGAGGACTGTATGATCCAGCTGACAAAGACTGGAGCTGGCATGACAGCCACTCAGCCCCGCCACCATGCCACCCTCCACGATCAGCTCCAGATTGACCATCTGTGGAGCAGAACAACAGAGCCTGTCAACTAGGGGATTGCACAGTCTTGCCAGCCTCTGGAAAGCAAGCTCACTCTCTGGTCAGCACAGGCAGCGCGGCCACGGGACCAGGGACCAGCATGCCCCAGCCTCCTGCCACCTGTCCTGTGACTAGTAAGGCCATGTCCCAGACAGAAAAGCCTGGGGACCTTGCGCCCACACCAGACATCACAGGTACTCAGAAATGCAGCTGAAGGAATAAATACAGGAATGAATGAGTGAGTCTTCTATAATGCAATACCAAGAAGTCTCAAATTTGAACTGGTACTCTGGATATGAGTTTTGTTGGACAGAACCAGCACTGCCATCTGTGTGGCTCTTTCCTGTGTCCCTAACATCCCATGGGCAGTACAGCCTCACAAAGCAGACACTGAATAAACATCATAGAATGTCCGTAAGCTTACTTAGCAGATAGCTATGTTACTGGCTTCATAACTCCCACTATCCAAGCACAGAAAGAACTACTACTCTAAAATAAAATCCACCAAGCAGTTGAACACTTTACTGCAAAGCTTGGCTATGAAAAATAAAAGCTGATCCGACATAATAGAAAACCCATGGACTGGGGCTCAGTAGGCCAAGTCACAGTTCCAGCTCTGCCACGACTCAGATGGGCACATGTGGGCAGATCAGTTCTTCAAACTACTGTTAACAACATACATATGTCTTTACACAATCTAATTAACAAAAATGGCAGTTGTACTCAGCAAGCCACAGCAAGACAGAATTTTTTTACATAAGAAAATGAGTTTTGAATTGATAAGAAGTTCCCTCAAGTTAGATAATTTGCTTTTTGATTCATATTCTGATATAACGACTTCTAACCTTGAACATGCTGTTTAATACAACCCAACCTCTGTTGTATCATCTGCAGAATGGGCTGAATTAAATCAATGGTTCTTAACCTGGGATGATTATACTCCTCCGTCAACTCCCCAGGGGACATTTGGAAACGTCTAGAGATAGTTTGGGGCATCACAACCACAGAGCCAGAGTCCCCACAGACACCCTGTGAGCAGAGGCCAGAGATGCTGCCACTTTACATCCCCCCAGGCACAAGATAACCCATAACAAAACTGTTAACAGGATCAAGGTTGAGAAACCCTGTAGGAGATTATTTCTAAACTCCTTAAAATTTAAAAAAAAAAAATGCTGAGTCCAAACGTGTAACAAAAAAACCTTACAAAGTTGCTAACTGTGGGGCAACAGAAGCTTCTTCACACTCTAGAGCTGGCCTAGGATAGAAGTTACAGCTACTCTGGGCTGAAAGTTCCAGAAGCTTGAAGGACAGTTTATCTGGACAGCCACGCCTACTAACCTCACACTCTGTGATCAACAGGTAACTGCGTCGTCCATCACCGGCTCCTTTCTCTGTCTTCTCACCAATTACTCACTAGCAAGGGACCCTGTTTATTTTGGACACAGACACACCAGTTCCCAAAAGACTGGCAATGACATTCTCCTTGTCCTCACGGTAGGACAAGAAGAAAGTGGCCCTAAAGCTCGCTAATGATCAACTCCAATAAAATGGAAGGGAGCCGGCCTCCTCACAAACACAAAGACCAGGGCAACCCTGCTGGAGACTCTCCTTGGTCTGTTAACCTTGATGGCTCCTCTCCTAAGGTAACTGCACGAGTGAAGTTGCCCGAAAAACCGTCACATGTCTTCTGGGAATAAACTTATAGCAAGCTCACAGTTTTGGAAGAGAAGGGAACAGGGGAATCTTTGTTCTAATCATCCTCAGAAATTGAGCCCATAAAATATAGATTTGAAAGCCTGTGATGGCATCTCTAATAATTCACCTTTACAATGTCCAGGACCAGGACTAAAGGTATAATGATAGGGTATTAAAGGATATTATTTGCCATAAAGCAAAAACAACAGAACCTTTCTATTTTCTTTGATGTGGGACCATAATTATAAAAATAAAATGAACATCTGAAAGGTCAGTGCTTACATTTTCAATAAAACCCAAAATCTCCAAGGGAGGGTGATTGGAGGGATCACCTCTATGGTTTATCTTTCAAGGGTACAAGGGAATCTTTCTAAAAGTAGAATATAAACGTCTTAACACAATAACTAAGAAAATGACATAAAGGCTATGTTAACCAGTTTGATGAAAATATTTAAAATTGTATATAAAACAGCACACTGAACCCCATGATTGCATTAATGTACACAGCTAACATTTAATTTAAAAAAGTCTCAGTTCATTATTCACAAAATCCCAAATGTTCAGAATTTTTCTTTTCCTATATGAGTTGCTAACCGACTCCAAATCATTCAACCTTTATGCACTGGGTGTCTAATGTGTATCAAGCGATTGCTAGGATCTGGAAATATGTGGTAACAGTCTTAACTTAACTAAAAACTTTTCTGGAGAACAGAGAAAAGTAAAGCTTTACACCTCGGTGTAAACAGTGGATGGCAGCATTATCACTGGAGGAAAACACAAACGGTGCATGATCTAGTTTTAGGGAGGCTTGGGGGCTTCTTGGAGGAGGAAAACTCACAATTATAAAGGCAGGTATAAATGTACAAAAGCCACAGAAAGAGAAGACACTACCTCCCTGCAATCACACAAAGAGCTAAGTGTCCGTGAGACACACAAACTATTGGATAAGTAGAGAAAAGGAAGTCTTAATGGGAGCATGTGAAAAAGTTCCACATACACATGAACGAAAGTGTTACAAAGTCTAGACTGTGCCCAAATTACATGTGCTATATATTCCGTTACACTTCCACTCCCAACTCCCAAGTCAGATTTAAACAGCAGGAATCAGCGGCATAAGAAGCAGAAAGGCATTCACAGTACATATTAATACAAATCAACTTGATTGAAAGTAAGAACATCCAGGTGACCCTACCAGACACCAGCTGTAAATGGCAATACCAACTACATCTGGTCAGCATTTTCTATTTATCTTAGCAGCGCCCTAAAAATTTTGAGATTTGTGATTTTAAATAGAGAGAATTCACATTTTTAAAAAGTACAAATTGCCCATTTGAGTTTTGTTTTTTTTTTAATAATAACTACCTCCTTTAGACCATATAACATTCACAGTTGCCACAGTCTCCACTACTCCCTATTGTCTCTACAACACTGGGGGATTTTTCTCACTTTCACCATTCTTGTACTCTAAGGAATTTTTTTGGGGGGGGGGCCAGGGCCATGTTTGAACCTCGCCATCTCTGGTATATGGAGCTGGTGCCCTCCTCCTCTGAGCCACAGGCACTGCCCTCTAAGGAATTTCTTATACTTGACAAATACCTATGCTCTGTTTTCAAAGGTGAGAAAAATGAAAGTGAGAGCCGGAGGCCTCTGTGAGTTTAGTTCTGTGTGCCCACTTCACTCATTTACCTTTCTTTAGCCAAATTCTTGGCCTATGATTTAGGTCATAACCCCATTTGCCACACAGTCCCAGGTCAGTGTACCATGTGTGGCCAGATTAGAAAACCAAAGCCAGATTAAATATCTGCTCACCTATGAACTGGACTTTGGGCTGGCATCAGCACTAGGCTAGACCATTCCTACTGGTCTGGAAAAGTAGTGGCTGTAATCTGGTCCTCGGCTTTTATTTAGAAAGAAATCACAGTAAGAATAAGAATAATGATGAGAAAATGCTATTTTAAAAATACTGTCACTCGAAGTCCCATTTTTAAGTCTGAGGTATTCACAAAAAGAAGGAACTGTGAAGAATGACAGTGGCTCATAACTGCAAGACCAGAGATGCTCCAGGGACTGGAAGGCCCCAGTGTCCACAGTGCTGTGGGGACACCACATTGTAGTGGCCCCTGAGTGGTGGCCCACCAGGCATATCCTATGATTTTCAGACCTTCCAGGTCAGGCCTAAAAACGCTCCCACAGAGGCTCCCGACAGCAGGCTCTAGGACAGCGTGAAATCGGGTACTCCTGGCCATTTGCAGACAGACTGCCCATTAGACTCGGGAAGACCATTAGAGCTGATGTGAACTAAGCAGGCTACCAAAATCCACTGCCACAGAAAAGGGGAAGAACACCCATCCACGTCTGCCCAACTCCAAAACCACGTGCCCAGCACAGAGCTGATGTTTGGCACATCACAACCACACCAACTTGTCTCCCTAAAAATAACCTATAACCCTCGGATTCACACTGGAGAAATGGTCAAAGCAGAGCTACCGGACTGCTTCTGCCCCATCTTCCCATTTCAAAAATGTACTCAGCCTCTCAGGCTAAAGATATCAGAGGAGTGATCCTGCATTCTTTCCTTCCCTTCCCCACAAATCCATTAGCAACTTTGTAGATTCAGCGTCCAAATACTCCCGTTCTATTCACCTCCATACCCACCTCTGATCCAAGGCCATCTCCCAGACCCCCACCTGGACATGGGCAATGACTTCCCAGCCAGTCCCCCACCTGCACAAGATCCTGTCAATGGTAGCCAGAGCGGTCCTGTCCCAACACTCACCAGATCATGTGCATTCCTGAGACTCTTCAAAGCCTTCCCAGGGCAGGAGAAACAGAACACCCGGTCCTCAGCACGGTCCTCCCAGGCCCTGGCATCTTCCCTGACTAGCCCTCTAACCTCCTGTCTCAGGGCTCCTCCTTTTCTCCCTCCTTTCCTCCAGGGCACCAAGCCCTTTCTCCCCTTGAGGTTTTGCTGAGCTTCCCCCTGCCTGAACTTCTTTTTTTTCCCTACTCCCCACCTGGCCAGTTTCTCATCCTCTGAAGCCTCTTCTGACCCACGAATCCTTGTTAGGCACTCCGGTTGGCATTTCTCATCGTGTACCTGTACAATTGTGTGTGACTGCACTTACTCATGTATTTGAGTGATCAGCTGATATCTGTCGCCTTATTTCACTACACTTTCCGTGAAGGCAGGGGTCACATAGGCATAGTCACCCCACACACACCCACAACACACCACTGATACACAGTGGACAACAAGAAAAACACCTTGCCCCTGGGTAAGTTCCTAAGTCAACCCTTACTCAAAAAAAAAAAAAAACAAGAAGTGGGCGACCACGATTTAATCTAAAAAGCTATTATCATAATAATCTTAAAAGCTGTCATAATAGCTTATATATCAAAGTATTCTATGAGGAAGTGTCATCCTACCTGTCCCTCTGGTTAAACATATGCTCTCTGGCTAGTTGCAGCAAGGAGACGCATGTGCTGCTGCTCCATCTCCCACGGCCCCTACCTGATACTTTTCCAAAACCATTTATTAATCAACTATCACTTGTAGCAGCAACTGCTCTTATATCACTTCACATCTGTCTCCAGGAGGGGAGGAGGGGTGCATAAGTGTTCTCCAAGCTTCACTCATTCCATCTAGCCTCATCAAGGGAACGTTTCACATTGAGTTCAAATCAACACAAAATGAAGAAGGTAGGTGCAGCAGGTGACACTCAGCAGGACCCCCGCTGCAGTGATGTCCTCTCCAAAACGCACACACAGGGCCAGCAGAGTGGAATCATGGCAAGGCTGATGGGCTCAGAGCTAAGGTTTCATGTTTCCACTGTTACCATGCAAAATAAAATGAATTCTCCTAAGGTACTAGTCTAAAAAAGCAAATGCAAATGCCTTAAACAAAAGATAATTTTATGTGTATGAATGAAGACTTTCATTTCTCCCAAGTATCTCCTAATTCATTGTTTTGCTTTATTTTGCTTCAGTACAAAATAATAGCAGAATTTATACTGCTTGCTAAGTGCCCTTTTAAAGTAGTAAACAGTACATTGCTTTTTAATGGACCTAACTAGTTTACTTCACTTGGAGGTATGTTCCTATAATTACTCATCCTCAAAATATTTCTACCAGTGATTCAAGATGGAAATGCTTTGCAAACTATAAAATGCTGTTCAAATGAAGGGACCTCTGTATTCCTAAAACACAAAGCAAAACATTACCACTAGCTCACACTAAAGTGTTACCACTGAGATCACCTCTTTCCAGCCAAGTTCAACTACATCTTCTCAGTTCATACTTTTCATCAGCAACTGACAAGACCTAATTTGGCATTCGCCCCACGTGGCTTCCTGTTACGTAGCACCCAGTTTTCCTCCCTGCCCGACCGCTTCTTGGTCTCTCTCACTGACTCCTTCCTGGGTAGGGACCCTGCTCACAGAACTGCACTTTTCTCTCTCTGCTCATTTCTTCACCCTGACAGGTACTATTTATTGTCAACTCTAAAAATGCTGAGGATTTCCTAGCTGGCTCTCGGCTGACCCAGCAACAGAACTCCTCTCTTCCCAGTGAAAACCCAGGTCAGTGTCTCTTTCAATTTTTGGTATTTTATAAACTGAACTTAAGTGCTCCACACTGCCCCCCAAGCTACCAAGCCTGGCTCTCAGGAATTCTTTCTTAATTAAAATAATTAACTGAAAGACTTAACACTTACTTAGTTGGGATTCAACCTCTCCTTCATCTCTAGAGAAAGCGAACCCAGACACTCTTGAAGGAATGATGGGAGGAAGAGGGCCCAGGGCTTTCTTGGTCAGAAGAGCACTGTGGCTTTTGGGCCTGTCTGTTCTTCAAAGGAAGGACTCCAGGGTGCTCCAGCTGCAAACCTTCCTCCATCAGCAAACTCATCTCCCTGACAGCTGCTTTTATCACCCCGGGCTGCCCACTCACATATGGATTCAATCCTATGAGTATGTGTTGAGTGTGCACTCAAGCAGGTGTAAAGTACCATGCCAAGGACAGAAGGCTTATTACTCACCACTGCAGTGGAATTAGAAGTGTAATTTAAGATACAAATCACACATGTACTACGATGAAACATACAGACCGTGTAGCTCACTGAAGAGTCTTCTGTGATGGACTTAAAATACATACACTTATTTCTCCTTAAAGTTAAAGGTAAGGCAACTCTTGAACTTTCCCTGTGTCTTCACCAGATCACCTTCCACCAATACCCCTCCTTAAGAAGCAAATCGAGAGCTCACAGTAAGGGCAGATCAAGCGTAATATTAATATTTCTTTTGATCCCAGCATTAGCACAGTCAAGGGCTACATGCCACACAAACTTATCAATGTAGCCTCACATCCCGCAGCATAATAGCTGTTTTAAGTTCACCTTTCCTGCCTTCTCAATGACTACACACCAAGTCCGTGTAGTAAGATCCAATCCAATCTTTCTGGTTTCAACCCTTTCTCCTAATTCTATGGTACCATGAGGAATAACTGAAGTTGGTAGTTTTCACATCTTAGAAAGAGCGAAATGCATTCAAAGTCTTCATATTATCAAGCCCCAGGAACAAACCCCACCCGACCACCTCCTGCTTCTCACTTTAATCTTTTTAAAGTTAAGGGGATGAGACCAGATCAAGAGATTCCACTACACTTTTTTCAGCCAAGCACTGAAACTGGACCCTGCCAGGAGCATCTTCTCCAACAGCTGCAACAGTAGATCCCGGATACAGCGCTGTCAGCAGGTCCTAGTAGGGCCAAACTAGCCTGAAGTGAGAGGTGATCTTCACGTGGAAACGGCTGAGCAGGGCAGGTGGCAGTGACCAGCTGGCCACACGTGGCTATCACACCGAGTAGTCTGTCTCAGCAACAACCACGGTTAGGTCTTCCTTAATTTATTTCGTAACATCTTGGTGCACTGGCGCATGAACACTGTCCCGCTAAGTGGGTAAAGACGGATACACATATAACACAAAGCACATTCTGTGGACTTTAACCGCTGACTAAAGCAGGGCAAAGACAGAAGAGAAAACCCTCCCAGTTGCAGGACCTCAGGGAGGCTCACACCAACCCCGCCTGCCTTATCAGCTAGGACCATGCTGGCCTGGGAGGCCCTGAGAGCAAGGGCTGGCAACTGTGGCCAGCGCGCCTGTCACGGTTCCGGGTGAGGCAGGGCTGGTTAGCCACCGTCCCACGCTGCGAGGCGCGCGCCCTGCCTACAGCACCCCAGTAACTGGGCAGAACTCGGAGAAGAGATGAACAAGGACGAGAAAGCCAGGGCAGGGATGTAGCCTTCGCGAGGCTTCCCTGGCCTGCCAAGGGGGACAAGGGGGACAAGTAGGCGGAAGGGGCGGTGGGCCCTGAGAGCAAACAAAAGCCAAACTCCCTCCACCCAGCTTTCTCTGAACCCAAGACCGGCCGGGGTTCGCCGGGAGTCCCCGTCCCGGTCCCTCTCTCCCGGCCCCCAGGCGCCTGACACTCTGCCCCCGCCCTTGGCGGGCACAGGAGCGGAGCTCTGTGGTGGCCGCGCCCGTCCAAAGTGGGTGACAAGTAGGGCAGAGCTTCGCGCTGGGAGTCAGGCGGCGAAAGAGAAAGAGCCGGGCGGAGGCGATCCCCAACCGACACCGTCCCCAACGCCCGGCAGGGCCTCGCCGCGGGAGACGCGCACGCCCCTCGGCCAGCCGGGGTCCGGGGCCACCCCGCGCCTCGCCAGCCCTGGGCGCCCACGCGGGTTCCGGCCATCCCGCGCGGGCGGCGGCGTCCTCCTTACCCCGAGCGGAGCGGCGCCGGTGCGCAGCGCGGACTGGGCGACAGGCGGGGGGCCAGCCGGAGCGCAGAGGTTCGGCGGCCCAGGCTGCGGCGCCGCTGGCCCGGCGGTCCCCTGCAGGAGGGGCGCGAGGGTGCTGCGCGGTGGGGGCGCGGGAGCCGCCCCCTGCCCGCCCCACGCGCATGCTCCCGCCGCACCTGCCTCGCTCCGGGCTCCGCTCCCCGGGGAGCCGCGAGTCGCTGGGCCCGCCTAGGTCCGGGCTTCCCTGTGGGAGGGAGGTGGCTGCGGTTTGATCTTCAGTTACGGCTTTCCCGGTATTTGTTCCCTGGGCAGGATTCCCCCAAATCCTGGCTACTTCCTGCCTGACAGTCCCCTCCCCCGCACCGGTGTCCCCGGGCGCTCATCCCTGCTTGGTCCCAGATCCTGGGGTTCACCTTCCTAATGCTCTGTCCCCTCTGGATTCCCCGCCGTCCTGCTGCTCGCTCCGAGGTTGAAGCCTCCTCTCTGATGCCCCATTCCTGCTCTTGACTTTGCCAGACACGCGTACCGGATACCATTTCAAAATAAAGGAATACTCTTTCCAAGTGGCGAGAAGTGTTTACTAGTCCTTATTCCCACTGCGGGCGGAGAGCAGGAAACAGGCGCTGGTTAATTCCTGTCCTCGTGGAATTTAGGGTCTTCCTGGGAACTTTCACCGTTCACAAATCATTGTCCCAGTTTTGGAAGGAACTTATTCAATCATTTATTTTGATTTATAATTATAAGTAGCTGGCAATTGAAGACTATATTTTGTGACTTTTGAATGAATTTTTTTCGCAGAAGTGTCTTGTGCACAAATCAGAGTGTGCAAACAACTAGTAAATGCACAGTGAGCATTAGTTTGTTGCTTTCGTGGAGAAATTGAGTAACTGAACACGACTAACAATACACCTTTCAAAATGACCCTTTTGGCCACTGTTGTTGACTAATCTACGCCAAGAATGAATTAGGCAAGGTTAGGCATTTGGTAGAAACATAATTTATTATTATTATTATGGAAGAGAGAAATATAGCCCCCTTTGCTAATACAGTTTTTAAATTAGAAACAATGATCGTAGTTATAAGTGCAGAGACACATAAAATGTGTTAAGAAAAAGGTTTAAAGCAAAGAGAAAAAGAAAAGGAAGACAGAATGCAGCACTGTCGAAAGCTTTTAGGATACACCCGGTAAAATGCGTGCTTGTTTCAGCCTATCTGAACACGTTTGTGCTAAGACTTTGCAGAGTCATGCGTTTCTTGACAACAGGTACACTTACTGGATAAAATGACAGGGGGACTCCGTGGATGAGAGGAGTGGGTCAGAGTCCCTCCTCCCTGCTACTCAGAGAACAGGGGTGGGGGGTGAGGGGGGTGGTAGTGGTGTTGTTGTTAAAGGACAACTGTTTGTTTCACCTACAGCTGTGTATTCCCAGTCCTTCCCTGCGGTGTCAGTAAACACTCTCCCTCTTAGTACCATAAACACCAAAATGTTTCCAGAACAAAAAAGAGTTAAGAGCATTTCTGTTTCCACCCGCCCTTCAGAAAAATCTGTATCTATGTTATACAAAATCAAAGAAAGTTAGATTGAAATTCAAATAAAGTGAATTTATATCACCTTGCCTTCTCTTTTGGGGAGCAATTATTATTATAACTTGTTTATTGATTACGTTTGGCTTCATTTTATAAAAGCAAAATCACTCTGTTTTCATAGGTTGCTTTAAATAAGGAAAAGATGTGTCGCTAGAACAGGCACACAGGCAGGGAGCCCACCTAGGGCATTAAACAGAAACGGAAGGTGCGTGGTGCTGGCAGCCAAGCATGACTCTATACAAAGACGCAGACATCTGCTTTAAACCACACTGTTATTCAAATTTTATGAAAATGTAAGCAGAAATGCATTAGTACACTTCTTAGAGAATTTTTTAAAAGCTATAGTAATAAATCCCTTTTATTTGAGCAGATTAAAATGAAATAGCCATATTGTTGATTTTTGTAACTTTACCAACGGTCTATGATGAGCAAAGGAGTTTAGAACACTGGTGGGTACTAAGCATTTTACCTTTATAATGCAGTTGAGTGCAGCCAACTCTAAATGCAAAGTTCACACTGACCGGACAGATAGGATGGTTTATTGTTGAGATACACATTTCTGGTGGCGTAGTAAACACAGATGGTTTATTGCTGAGATAGACATTCCTGGTAGCATAGTAAACACAGAGGCCCTTTCTGGAGGTCCTTGAAACACAACCATCCTGTAATGTGTCTATGTCCATCAACTGTCAGTGAAAATGGAACTCTTCCACCTGCTATAAGAAGCTAGTCATTGGCTTTATTAAGGAACACTCCAATTTTTTAAAAATTTGCTACACTTGTTTACTTTTTTCTACTAGGTGTCCATATATCTTTTCTAAGTAGGATTTAATCATAGCAGGATTGGCTGTTGATATAGATGTATTTTTAAGACAATTATTTCCTAGCATATACTTAGAAGAGGAAAATTTACAAGAGTTTAAGCACAGAGTAAATTCCTTTATACGCTTTGGTGAAATTCCAGAGAAGTTATCTTAACAGAATTCTATACTTGCACACACAAGCAAATTGTCCACAACAGCTAAAATCATTTCATTGGTAACCATTTATCTTCAGCAACTAATAACAAGTTTATTTTCATAACAGTACCACTGTTAATAATTTCCTCTGTTATAGTTTGTCTACTACAGTCGTGTTATTCTAAGTAGACTGTCTAATCTTAAACTTCTTTTAATAGGTTGAAATGTAAATAATTTTAAAGTTCTATTTAACCATAAACATTAGTTCAGAAAGAAGTATAAATTATATCAAACGCTTAGAAGTAATTTTAAATAAATGATACCAAAAAGCTTTATAAACAAAATGATATTCACAGTATACTATTTTGAACAAATGATGTAAAATCTATATAAAAATCTATTTAATTTCATTTGTCCTGCTGTGAGGCCTGGTTGCTAACAGGCCAGTAACTGGTACCAGTCGAGCCCATGGCCAGGGGCTGGGGGTTGGGGACTGCCGCTATAGTCTATTAACTGTGCAATGGAATTATGTCTTTAAAAATACATATCTTCATTTAAAAATACTTTGTTGCTAAAACATGCTAATGATCATCTGAGCCTTCACCAAGTCCTAGCCTCTTCGCTGGGGGAGCATTTTGCCTCTGCCCTGATGGCTGCTGACTGATCAGGGTGCTGGTTGCTGGGGGCTGGAGACTATAGCAATTTCTTAAACCATGAACCAACTCTTCCCTTCATGAAAGATTCCTCCCTTGGCATGCAATGTTGATTTATGTCAGTTTACCTGTAGTGGAACTACTATCAAAATTGGAGTCACTCCTCTTCTGCACAAGGATAAACTCCTTTATTTTTGTCATTTTTGGATCTCTTAGAGGATGGCTTTTTGTTTACTTTTTCTTGAACCAATCTCAAAAAATCTGAAAGTATCTGAATGTCATTCCTATGTACTAATTACCCAAATCTCGGCTCATTTGAATTATTTTCATTTAGATTTAACTTTCTTCATTTTATTAAGTTTTTTTTTTTTAAGAGACAGAGTCTCACTTTGTCGCCCTTGGTAGAGTGCCATGGCGTCACAGCTCACAACAACCTCAAACTCTTAGGCTTAAGCAATTCTCTTGCCTCAGCCTCCTAAGCAGCTGGAACTACAGACACCTACCATAATGCCCAGCTATTTTTAGAGACAAGGTCTCACTCAGGCCCAGGCTGGTCTACAACCTGTGAGCTGAGGCAATCTACCTGCCTCAGCCTCCCACAGTGCTAGGATTATAGGTGGGAGCCACCATGCCCAGCCTAATTTTATTAAATTTTTAACCAAAGTAAGAAGACCAATTTTTTTTGCTTAGTGTGGTATCTTAATGTCTAATATTCCATTGAAAAATAGAGAGTCCAGGCCAGGCACAGGGGCTCATGCCTGTAATTCCAGCACTTGGGGAGGCCAAGGTGTGAGGATCATTCAAGCCTGGGAATTTGAAGTTGCACTGAACTATGATGACACCACTGCCTTCTAGCCCAGGCAACAGAGCAAGACCCTATCTCAAAAAACACATTGAAAGAGAGTCCAATTTCTCTGGATTGAATATGCATTTGTTCTTCTTCATTTTGATGCCCAAAATGCAAATTCCTATGAAATTCATTTCTAATTTTAGAAATATGATTTGATCTAAAACTGCTTTCCATGAAAACGTAAAAAGGTTCTACCCATCCTCATAAAGATATAAGTTCTCTAGACCAGTGCTTTTCAACCTTTTATGTCTCTTGCCACACTTGAACCCGTAGTTAAACTGCCACAGCACACTTAAAATTATGTTGATCCAAGAAAAAGAATATACTTACCATGCTTTTAACTCCTTTCAAAATGATTGAACTAAAGATCTTTACAAATTTTTGTAGCACATCTAAGATCCTCTCACTGATAGGGCCAAATGTAGGGACCCACCCAAATAGAATGTCCCTTCCAGGAAGGAATGAATACGCCGAGCTCTACCCCTCCAGACTTTTTATCTTCCCATCCACCTTAACCCCCAGGCTGACTCCTTTCTCAGACTCTACTCACTCGCACCTGAGTGGAACAAAGGCCACATTGCTCACACGGAACCTAGACTCAGATTCCTTTTGTTCACGTCATGGAATAATTTCTCATTTTTGGTCCTTAACCTTTCACTCACAGCACACCAGTTGAAAATCTAGACTTTGAGATTACCAAGTGAACAGTGTATTCCCCTGTTTCTGGGTTGAGTGTAACTGTTAATATTACCCTGGAAATGGGTTATTCTCTCTCTGTACACACAGACACACTCACATACACAGTAGTGTACACCACATGATGTTTTGATCAACTATGGGATTGTGGTCCCATAAGAGTACAACGGAACTAAAAAGATGCCCATTGCCTAGTGACACTGTAGTGGTAAGGTAGCACATCATGTCACACATGTTTTGTGGTGATGTTGGTGTAAACTAACCTCCTGCATTGCCAGTTGTACAAAACTATAGCACATGCGATTGTGTATAGCACGTAATATCTGATAATGAGAATACAGGACTACGTTATGGTTTGGTTTATATACTTACTATGCCATACTTTTTATTGTTATTTTAGAGCATACTCCTACTTAAAAAAAAAGAAGTGAACTGTAAGAGAGGCAGGTCTCTCAGAGGTGCTCCAGAAGAAGGCATTGCTGTCATAGGAGACGATAGCTCCATGTTAGGGTCCCTGAAGACTTCCAGGGGGACGAGAGGTGGAAGACAGTGAGATTGATGACCTGATCCTGCCTAGTGTGTGGGTTTGTGTCTTAGTTTTCAAAAAGGACTTTTTAAGTAAAAAGAGAAATAAATAAATCATAAAAAGCGTACAGAATGAGGACATAATAAAGAAAATAGTTTTATACAGGTGTACAAGATTTTGTCTTTTAAGCGAAGTATAATTACAAAAGAGTCAAGGCTAGATGTGGGGGCTCGTATCTCTAATCCCAGCACTGGGGGAGGCTGAGGTGAAAGCATTGCTTGGGCCCAGGAGTTGGAGACGAGCCTGGACAATATAGCAAGACCTCATCTGAGCAAAAAACGTAAAAGTATTTTAAAGAAAAAAAAGTCTTGAGTGGTTTGGAGAACTTTTTTAAAATATAAAAAGAAAAAGGAGTTAAATTTTTAAAATATATATATAAATAAAGTACAATTATTATACTATGCCAAGATTATTTTACTATTGAAGAAAGAATAACATTTTTATAAATTTGGTGTAGGCTGAGTTTATCACGGTTGTAAAGACTAGAGTAGTAGACAGTAATGTCTGAGGCCTTCACATTCTCACAGCACTCACTCACTCAGTCCCCAGAGCAACAGCCAGTCCTGCCAGCTCCATTCACAGTAAGTGCCCTAAACACATGTACCAAGTTTTATCTTTTGTACCGTATTTTTATGGTACCTTTTCTACATGTAGATATATCTAGATATGCAAATACCATTCTGTTCTAATTGCCTGTGGTATTTAGTTTAGTAACTCAATGCTGTGCAGGTGTGTAGCCTGTGAACAGCAGGCCACACCAGATAGCCTAGGCGCACAGTGGGCTGTACCACTGAGCTTTTAGTCTGTGATGTTCACACGGTGATGGAATCACCTTAGGGCAAGTTCCTCAGAAGGTGTCCCACCACTGAGGGCTGTGTAACTATCCTGCATTACAATGAGAAGTGTAAGGCTGGCACAGTGGCTCCCCCTGTACACAATCCTAGCACTCTGGGAGGCTGAGGCAGGTGGATTGCTTGAGCTCAGGAGTTTGAGACCAGCCTGAGCAAGAGTGAGAAACAGTCTCTACTAAAAATAGAAAAACTAGCTGGGCATCCTGGCAGGTACCCGTAGCCCCAGCTACTCAGGAGCTGAGACAAGAGGATCTCTTGATTCCGAGAGTTTGAGGTTGCTGTGAGCTTGACACCACACCATTCTATCCAGGGCTACAGAGTGAGACTCCATCTCAAAACAAAATGAGAAGAGGTGTATTTACCTTAATTCCTGTCAAGGAGCACCTGACAAACCTGGAATTTCCAGAATGGTAAAAGTGTCTTTTGTTATTTAAAAAGTACCATTTAAGCTTAGGGCAGGCCCTCAGTTAGTCTCAGGGTAGGGCTGGGATTAGAGGGTGGAAACTTTCAGTGGGAAGAGGGGTGGAAGGGGCTGGAGGGTAAATGCTGTAAAAGCTCAGGAACAATGAGCTTTAAGGAGCTTCTGTGTGTGTTGGCCTGTGGGGGGGGGGATGGGGGTGCGGGTGGTGTATCTGACTCCACAGGGACACACACTGTCACACTCATGATTCTCCTGGACCTCAACCTACGTACATCTCCATCTGGCTGTATCCTTCCTAATTAACTGGTAAAGGTAATTAAAGCACCTTCCTGAGCTCTGTGAGCCATTCTTGCAAATTATTGAACCTTAGGAAACAGTCCTGGGAACCCCTGATTTAGAGACAGTTGTTCAGAAATATAGAGCCCTGGGACTTGTGACCAACTGGGGGGGGCAGTCTTGTGGGCACCCGTGGATAGTGGCCTCTGCACCACTGCAGGTAGTTAGTGCCAGAATTGAACTGAGTTGTTGAACATTCAGTTGATGTTAGGAGAATCAGAGAATTGGTTGTTAGTACTAGAAAACACCAAAGCTATAATATACATATTGGAATGGAACACATCTCCCCATATTCCTCCCCTAGGTCCCTGTCCCTAGCCTCTATGTCGAGATGAGCCAACAACATAAAATAGAGGAGTAAGGAAGTTGTTCCTAGTTTTGAAGCCTACTGTTTCAGCACTAAACTTCTGAGCTCCTTATGACCCCCTGAGTAACTCTCAGTTGATGTTTCTGATTCCCTACTCCATCTGCACAGGCAGAGAAGCTTACACATCTTCAATGTGTGGTGGATCAATTAAGTCAATGGTCTCCTTTATTGGCCACCCTTCATCAACACCCCTGCCAATGTTATTTTGCACTTATTCCCATCATGAAGCAGGCATCAGTAGTGCCTTATGTCACTAGAATTGCTCTTCTACCAGGTCCTTGGTTCCAGGGATTTCAAGAATGAATCCATGGTCCACACACATAAGTGAAAAAACAGAGTTTATTGAGAGCTAAAGAAATAGATATGAGCAAGAAGGAGAATCCCAGTGGGAAGCCTGTTTGGGCCTTCTGTCCAGGGGTTTTCCTATCTTACCTGCAGGGAAGTTTGGGGACTGTATGTCCTGAACATGTCACAGTTGGCCAGAAGCCTCCAGGCAGAGAGTAATCCCCAAATTAACAAAGGAATGTGGTCCTCTCAATCCTTGTCCCAGGAGAGGCAGTAGGGTGTGTGCTCCCTACTCAGGAGGAACCAACCAGATGAGATACCAATTAGGCTGCTTTTTCTTGACCTTGTTGGAGCCCAGAGAATGTGACCTGGAAGGGTTGCCTGTTTGTGCATACATATGGTCTGTGATGAGACTAATTTCTGAGCTTACCCAGGCCTGGAAAATGGAGGGGTCTCTGTCCAGCCCTAAATGGGAAAACCCTATATTGCTCTGACTTGCTTTAGACAGTAGGAGGGGCAGAGTAGTGGTCTGCCAGCTCTGTACATTCCTCATTTGCATGGCACTTCTCTGTGATTGCCATAAGAATAAGCACACCTGTGGGAGAGCAGGTCAGGGCCAGGTGTTCCATCTGAGGCCCTAGTTAGCATGGGAGAGCACATGGTGCCCAGTTAACCCACCAGCTAACCATCTGAGGTCAGCACAAGTGGATGAGCCCAGCAAGATCAGCCAAGCCTGGCTCAGATCAGCAGGCCCATCCACAGAACCCAAATACTCAGAAGAATTAATATATGATCATGGTGTCAAATCTCCAAGTGTTTGGGGCATTACTTTATGCAGCAATAATTAGATAAGACAAAAGGTGTATTTATTTATTGTTACCTTGAATTAATTGTATTTCTTTCCTCTTAGAGTAAAATGAGTAACTGGTCAGATGTTCTGTTCTTCTAAAACTTGAATGGTACATGAGTTCAGCATTTCTGATTTCAGGGACAAAGTTGTAGGAAGCAATTGCAGCTGCCCCTGCTTTCTGTAACTGTGGGACAGTGTACAGTATAATCCCATTAATGTCTCTCCTTCCTATTAATCCTCTCCCCTTTCCACCCTGACTGGAGCTCTCCTTTGACGTGGCTTCCTTTAATTAGCGATCTATCTAGAGTTTGTAGTTAGGCTTTAACTCCTTGTAGTCTGACATCTGCCCCCTACACTGAAACAGTTCTCTTAACGGTCAGGAATGTCCCTTGAATTTCCCTCCTATTTATTGATTGATTGATGTTGTGACAAGGTCTCACTCTGTCACTCAGGCTAGATGCAATAGCATCTTCACAGTTCTAAGCAACCTCACCCTCCTGGGCTCAAGCCATCCTCCTGCCTCAGCCTCCAGAGTAGCTGGGACTACACGCCCAGGCACCCAGAACCAGCTGATTTATTTTCACTTTTTGTGGAGACAGAATCTCACTATGACCAGGCTGGTCTCAAAACTCCTGGCCTCAAAGGATCCTCGCACCTCAGCCTACCAAAATGCTGGGATTACAGGTGTGAATTACCACGTCTAGCCATTTTTTTTCTTTCATTAGAGATGAGTTCTCCCTATAGTGCCCAGGTCTCAAATTCCCAGGCTCAAGTGATCCTGCCTCAGCCTCCTGTGTGACTGGGACTACAAGCACAAGGTCCCTTACTTGACCCTATTCTTTTAATTAACAATTAATATTTATCCATATTCATGTGGTACATGTTGATATTTCAATAAACATAATGTCTAGTGATAAAATCAGGGTTATCTCCAATAGTTACCATTTTATTTTATGTTGGGACATTCATTATCTTCTTTCTAGCTATTTGAAACTGTATGTTATTGTTAACTATGGCCTTGGTACAGAGACACAGGATATGATCATTTATTCCTCCTATTTAGCTGTAATTTTATATCCTTTAACAAATGTCTGCCTGTCCTCCCTTCTGCCTTCCCAGCCTCTAGTATCCGCTATTCTACTTCTTATTCTGTGAAATCAACTTTTTTGGGCTTCCACATATGAGTCATCCACTTACCATACTCTTTGGTAACATTCGATGCTTGAGCTCAAGCTTCAAATTCTCTCCCCTTCGGCCTTGGTGAGGGACAAATCCCATCTGAGATCACTTAGGAAAAAAGCATCATCCTCGGCAGAATCAGAGGTCTTTCCAGAATCACAAAGTCAGGAAGCACAGCCCGACCACACCGGGCGGCGGGCCCAGGTGACCCCCCGCCAGTCCAGGTTCCAGGGCCTCTCGGTCCCTTCCCTCTGCCCTCTCTGTTTCTCTGTGCCAGTGAGTTTCACTTTCTCTGCCTCTGCCGATACACGGGCCAAACCCAGCCAGCCCGGCCCGTTCAAGCACATCACAGGCAAATTACTTTCACTGAATTCCAATTTCTCATTCCTGGGAAAGATTACTGGGCCCAGCTAGGGGCCATTACGTGGACAGGAGTTTCCATATGTTACCGACGCCCACACCTGCACAGGTATCATCTGGATTGGAAGGTGCCCCCAAATGTGTTCCCAACAGCTGGCCGATTTCGCATGAGTGATGCGGTTCTCTCTGCTCCCTCCACCTTCACTGACCACATCTTTCTGTCCTTCATCAGCGCCCTCTCCTTCCTCTCACCCTCAACAACTGGCTAATAAGATTCTGTTCCTTCAGAATCTGGCTCTTTTCCTGCGCTTTTAGGTCCCTTGATAAGACATCAACGATTCACTTTTTGATCCTGAATTCTATCCTACCCCGACATTTCTCTGGAGCTGCACAAACAAATTTCCAACCTCTTGCCAGTTATTTCTACATGAATTTTCCCCCAGCTTTCGACATATCCCACTCTCCCTTCATTTTCTGCCCTCTAAGCTTTCTCTTTTCCTCCTGCTCCCCCTCCACTGCCCTTATTTGAGATCACTCTCTTCCCAGTCTTTTTCTTCCCTCTGAAGCCTCCAAGTTCATTCTACTGCCACCTGCTAATGCATTTTTCTGAATTATCATTTTCTCCCCCAGCCACTTTGTTTTTCTTTCCTTTGTGTATTCCCTGTACCTTACCTAATGCCTAGTTCAAGCTTTGATAATTTCTTTCCAGAATCGTGTTAGTACTCCTGATATGCACCTACAGTTCTGTGGGAACATTTTTATCTTGTACACTCATGTGGTTAGGGGAGAATTCATCTGGCAGAAGTAATTTTAAAAGAAATTTCACTTTTTAATACTATTTGTGGAATAACAGTAAAAAGGATCCAAGCATTTCTTTTCTTTTTCTTTTTTCTTTTTCTTTGAGACAGAGTCACCCTCAGTAGAGTGCTGTAGCGTCACAGCTCACAGCAACCTCTAACTCTTGGGCTTAAGAGATTTTCTTGTCTCAGCCTCCCAAGTAGCTGGGACTCCAGAGGCCTGCCACAGCACCTGGCTATTTTTTTGTTGCAATTGTCATTGTTGTTTAGCTGGCCTGGGCTGGGTTTGAACCCCCAGCCTTGGTGTATGTGGCTGGTGCCATAACCACTATGCTACTGGTGCCAAGCCAGGGTCCAAGCATTTCATCTATGCCGCCTTTTAAACTGGTTGAGAAACTCCTGTCTCCTCCCAACCTTTCATTTTTATCCTCCCCTCTTTCCTGGGTCAGCATCCATGACAGATACCAACCCAGCCGCCAGGAGATCTCAGCCTTTGCTTTTTCCCTCAAGCCTCCTCCTTTCAAAGTCCCTCTCTCTAGTCAATCTTGTACTACAAAAACCCAAAGAATTGGACCAAAATCCCCTTCCTGGGTAGGTGGGGTTGTGCAGGAAATAGGTAGAGTTATCAGTTATGGAGCTATTAGGTAGCAGGAGGCAGGAGGGCTGCGAGATTCACACTCACGTTCTTTAGCCATCACATCTGTCCTGATGCTCATGCTTTTCAAAGCACATTCTAAACTAGCTATGATGTAGATGTAACTCCAAAATATTTCCCTCATTTTGCAAAGGAGGTCACGGAATCCGAAGACAGCTGAAGCCTGGTGCTGTAGCTAGGAGTCAAACTTAAGCCCATGTCTTTAAAACCAAAGATTCTTCCACTTTATTGAACCCTCTGTCTGGGATCTCCCCGTTCCGGTTCTCCTGGGCATTCTCTACTGGCAGAATCGTCTCAATTCTCAGGCCCAATCTCACCATCCTCCTCCAAAACCTTCCCTTCCTTTCCTGGCTCCCAGTTCCAGTCACCAGGCCTCCAAGATGAGACTGTGGCAAGACCAGCCCCCCCCCCCAGGCTATTTCATCCAGAGGACAGTCCCTGTGGTCAAAACAGCTGCCAGTGGGTCCATCTGCGCAAGGAGGCTTCCCGGGTGCACACTCTTTCAAGGCCTTTCCTGCCTGTTGTAACAGGACAGACCCTGAGCATTCAGCGCTAAGGTCTTCCATGAAGCCTTTATCATTTTTATTACTTTACTTGTTATCTTCTACATACAGACAGCAATTTTTACGCATCTGTTATTGCATTTATGGCTTTTTAGTTTTCACTATACTTACCTGCTTACATATAACTTTGACAAACTCTATCATTTTCTTAAGAGGACATACATCTTTTATGTTGCATATATGTTTTTCAGTGGGGTTCTATTTTTAGTTTTTGTCCTCTTTTTTTTTTAATGCGTTGTTTTCCAGAACAATGCAGGAGGTAGTGTAATTAACACACATGTATCTACCAATAAGAAGGAACATTTGTTAACACTTTATATTTGCCATTTTTTAAAGAAATAAATGATTATAAAATGGAATTCCTTTCTCATCCCTTCATTCATCTCTCTCTCTGCCGCCTTCCTCAGCAACTATGGATTTGGTATGTATCTTTTTACTATAAACCTTTATCTTTATTATTTATGAGTTTTGTATCTTTTAAAGAAATCCTCCTTTGACTTAAAATTATAAAAGTTGATGTCAGTTTTTGTGTATTGTTAAATCTTGGTGTATTAGTTGGGACCATTGGATAGTCCACATTGGCTAGTAAGAGACTTTTGCTCTTGACTTTGATGGGAATGTTTTAAAGTAGCCTTGTTTACTGTGGGCTCTGCTGGAGACCCTGTTTCAGGTTAAAGGAATTTCATCATCTCTTGTTACTGAGTATTGTGGGGTTTTTGTTTGTTTGTTTCCTATTTGCATGAGCAAGTTTGGATAGGATAGTCTTTGAACTTCTACTAAGATAAGTGACTTTATTACTTTCATAATGATTTCTTTCATAAAGTCTATTCCTTTATGTCTGGAAGGATATTTCTGGAATATATTTATTTTAAAGTCATTTTGGTACTCTTCTATTATTTCTGCTTTATTGCTAGCAAATTTATCTTCTAATTTTGATTTGTTGGCTGTCTTTTGTTTTTCTCACTGTTAATTTATCCTCAGGGCCTAGTAGTGGGCACATCTTCCCCTCCCTGCCCTCCTTCCTCTCTGCCTGCTCCTGGCCTTGACCTTCTGGACCACACTCAGGCCTATTGTCAGCAGCTCTGGCCTTGCAGTCTACAGTGATGGTGTGAGAACTGCAACGCGGTCACTAGGACGGTGAGGAACCTGGCCTGGGCCCTAACCTTTCTCTTTCTGAGTGCATTGTGAGAATATATAGCTCCCTTGAACCTATAGTTAAACTTCCCCAGCACATGTAAATTATGTTGATCAAAAATTAAAAAAGACTAAAGAAAGAATATACTTACTATGCTTTGAACTTCTTTTGAAAATAATTTAATTAATGATCTTTAAAAATTTTCACAGTGCGCCAGTTGAAAATCACTGCTGTAGGCCCAGAAGCAAAAGCTGCTCCTTGCAGGTTTCCTCCTGAACTGAGACGACAGCACCTACAGCTCAGGTCTAGGTTCTGAGGCTTCTCCAGTCCCTCATCACGCGTGAAACACTCTCTGGCAGGAAGGGAACTGCCGCTCACCTCTGATATTTCAGGATCTAGAAACTCCTGGGGGCATAGGTTAGCCCCTGCAATTCCTCTGTGTGTGTGTTTCTAGAACATAGACAAGATCGCTTTATCCTGTTAACTTTTTTGAATCACAATGGGTAGTTCAAAGACTGAACTCAGTGAGTTTTCCAAGTTCCTAGTTTTAATTTGCCTTCATTCTCTCAGCATCATGCATAGTTCTTGGCCCATGATAGGTGCTCCCAAAATGTTTCTGGAAATGAAGCCACCATATCATGTTCAAGTGGAGGCTGAGTGAAGGCTCATCAGAAAGGTGCTGTGGAGGAAATTCATTCAATGCCAGCTTGATCTGGATGAACTTGAACCCCTTCTGCATGGAGGAGTCAATCCCTGTTCACATGCATAAGGTGACTCTGAAGAAAGGCAGCACCTCCAGATAATTAGCAGAACAAGCAATTACCACGTACTCAGTAAACAGCTGGTGATAACAAGGATGATGTAAGAAGAGCCGCTGTGTCTACAATTCAACCCTGCGGAATCTATTTAATATGTCTTACGGGCAGCACCTGTGGCTCAGTGAGTAGGGCGCTGGCCCCATATACTGAGGGTGGCAGGTTTGAACCTGATCCCGGCCAAACTGCAACAACAAAAATATATCTTAGGGATGTATGCCATCACCCTTCATATGATATTCCTACATACTCATATATTCAGACTTTCTCTGTCTGCCTTCACTTATCACTCTTACAGTGAAACGTATGCAATAACTAGCCTATCGGTGTGGGGTTATAGTCTTACTTTTTAATCACAAATGCATTTCCCCAGCTTCCTTCCAGAGGCTGGAATTCCTCCATCTCAGGTTGGTACATTAACTTCACTTCCCTTCCAACTTTTATTTTCTCTTAATTTTCGTCTCTGTTAAATGCCAACTCTTTGGTCTCTGGCTATAGAGTGTCACAGAGGCTATTAAATAGAGCTCTAAACACACAGCTTGATAACCTCCACCTTCCCCCCCAAATCCGATTGCCCTTTTTTAATCTTAAATCATCTCACCTTGGCTTGCAATTGAGCACGTAAATCTTGATACCCACATCGGTCTTCTATTGTAGAGCTCCAATCCTGAAGAGAGTCCTCTGGTCTCATCTTTCTTTCACAGGCTATGATTTCAACCTGGAAATAAATGAACCAACACCAAATAAATGAACAGCAAGCAGAAATCCAAAGGTGGCACTCTTGTTTTATCACTAATGGTCTTAATCACAATACAGTTTTCATGTGTCTGAGAGCCAATAAGCTAGAATGCCAGGGATTGATCCATGTTCAACAATTCCTCCACTGTTTACTTAGCATTAGATAAGATCTCATCCTACAGTTATATTCTTCTGTACTTAGACTGTATTCAACTAGACTTTCAAGATTTTTGTGCAATGATCTTCTTCACATAGGCTCTGTCAACATTTATTCAGGCACTTTCTCATTATCACCTTTACATTCCATTTTAAACTCTGAGGGACATTTTTAAGTAGCAAATGATGCAGATTCCAATCGCACCATTTGGCTCTTTGTCAAATTGCTGAAGTCCCTTTAGCACTTTTTCTTAGTATTTCACTCCCCTTCACACCAATTCTCATCACACTATTATTATCTTATCATGTTCTTGTTTATAAATGGAAAAAGAATTACTATTTCTATTTTCTACAGTGCTATTAATTAGGTTTCACTGATTTATGACAATCCAATTCTGAGAGCATCTTGTCTTAAGTGAGCAGATATTTTACAGCAAAACACTTTGGAATCTTTTTTTTTATAGGTCATTAAAGAGCAATTTTATGAAGTGGAAGTGAAGACTATATATTATTTTTCACTAACTGTAAGTCTAACTCAACATTTGGAAAATAATTCACAAAACCATATATAAATTCTGTTCTAATAAGTACAAACACTTTTTACCTTGGAAAAGATGTATTGACTTCATTTTCTTTTTGGAATAACATAAGCTTATGTGCAAAAACAATCTTATGAGCAAAGCAAACATCAGTTGTCCCCTAACGTTTTGTGACCTTAATGCTCTCATTCCAATCCTCCTGCTCAGGGTACACACTTGTGCCAGACTTCCCACACGAAGGGCTGTCCCCCGTGGAGCCAGCTTCCACGTGTTGAAGGTAGATGAACTCAGAGGTATATTCCTCGAACATCTGTTTTTCTCTAGCTTTGTCAGGAGGAAGAATTAAATTATTTAACTGATGATTTAAAACATTATGTTGATATTAAAATAAACATGAGTAGATTATTGGGAGCAGAGGTGAAATCTACCTAGATTTTTAAAGTAAACCAGTCATGTTCAAAAATAATTTTTTTCTTCTGGAGAAGTTGGCTATATCTTCTTTATTCCTAGAAAGCTAATTTTATTCTTCTCATATTGTCCTTTGGGTAGAATTTTACCTCCTCTGTAATTTCATTCATGCATTCATTTATAACAAAATACTTGTAGCTGGCAGATGAAGCCAGCTTGTTCACGGGTTATTTGTTCCTTTGACTCATGTATTTTGATTGAGGTGGAAGATTAACATCTGTTGTGGTACAGAATGACCCATGGAGCTGTTCCTGAAATACACATTTGTAGCTCATGGTGACGTGATTGTTACAAACTATTCAAGTTGTTATTACAGGAATGATTTTAACGTTTTGTTGTATAGCAGCTACAGGCTTTCCAAAAAAAAAAAAAAATGACAGGCAACTATTATCATTGTAAAAATTTTAACACAGGGGAGTAGGCGTGGGTTGGGGGGCAATGTGTTCCCGTGGTCACCTGCCAGGAGAATGAACAATGCCACGAGACAGAGCCAAGTGCTTACTGATCACATCACGTGGGCGCAGACCTTTTTATATATAAAATCATTGCACTACTGATAAAATCTCTGCATCTTGCTCCATAAAAGAGTGCATGCCACTTTAGGCAACTTTTGGGTGTTTTTTTTTTTTTCCCTTACTTATACATGTGTCTATTAGGTTTCCACTTTTGCCTTCACAGAATTAAAAAGACTAAATTTAATGACAATAACAATGTTTAACATAAGGACTGAGAACAAAAACCTCATAAAGAACAAATGCAGATAAATACATTCAGAAAAGAAATCAGACGATCGCTGCAACAAAGTATTAAGCAATAAAAATAGCAATAATGCAAAGAATGTAACATTCACATTGTCAGATAGAAGTATGTCTATTATAGAATACTTTGATCAGTTAACTTATTATTATTATTTTGTTTTTTCCAAATTCACAAAAAAAAGACAACTAATATTTATAAATAAAAGTAAAAGATAATTTCAAAAAAACAGATCATGCCAAATCTTACAGACAATAGAAAAAGAAATACTTCAAAATCACCTTATTTAATCTGGATACACCTGATATTAAAATTGGAGAAAATATATTATTATAAAGGGGAAATTACAAACATATTTCACTTATAAATGAGGATGCAATATGATTAAACAACATATTAACATGTTGAATTAAAAATTAATGTTTAG
>CAUYTI010098564.1:0-16011 GCA_963575145.1 Galago senegalensis | reverse complement strand
AAAACTACTTTGAGATATCACCTAACTCCAGTAAGATTAGCCCATATCACAAAATCCCAAAACCAGAGTTGCTGGCGTGGATGTGGAGAAAAGGGAACACTTCTACATTGCTGGTGGGAATGCAAATTAATACGTTCCTTTTGGAAAGACATCTGGAGGACACTTAGAGAACTAAAAATAGACCTGCCATTCAATCCTACAATTCCATTATTACGTATATACCCAGATGATAAAAAATCACATTACAATAAAGATGTTTGTATCAGAATGTTTATTGCAGTCCAATTCATAATTGCCATATCATAGAAGAAGCCCAAGTGCCCATCAATCCACGAGTGGATCAATAAACTGTGGTATATGTACACCATGGAATACTATGCAGCCCTAAAGAAAAACAAAGACTTTATCTCCTTCATGTTTACATGAATGGAACTGGAAAATGTTCTTTTTAGCAAAGTATCACAGGAATGGAAGAAAAAGTATCCAATGTACACAGCCCTTTTATGCAACTAATTTATAGCTCTCAAATGAAAGATACAACTTAATTATGTGATACATTTTAAAAGTGACAAGAGCAAAACATATCACCTTAGCACTTACAAGAATAAAATGTAAACAAATCAAATATACTCTTACATCAAAAATTTAGGGAAGACAAAACAAAACTTTAAAGATGCTCAAGAAAGAAAATAATAATGATAAATAGACTTTAATGAGATAAGAAAGAAGGTAGCTTTCTTATATTAAGAAATCTTGGTTCTGTGGGGAGAATCAATAAAATAAACAAGTCCCTAGCTAATGGACTCAATGGACAAGGGAAGTATGTGTGTATATATATATATATGCATAGGGAAGTGTGTGCATAAATATGTATACACATGTATATATACATATATATACACACAAGGGAAGTGTGTATATATGTATACACATATATACACATACATATGTATATATGTATATACATATATATGCACACACTTCCCTATCTGTATATATATGTATGCACATATATATACACATATATGTACATGTATGTATACACACACTTCCCTATGTATGTATACACACGTCCCATATACATATACACACACTTCCCACATATATATACACATATATGTATACACACACGTCCCACATATATATATATACACATATATGTATACACACACTTCTCTATGTATGTATACACACGTCCCATACATGTATACACACACTTCCCACATATATATACACATATATGTATACACACACGTCCCACATATATATATACACATATATGTATACATACACTTCTCTATGTATGTATACACACGTCCCATATACGTATACACACACTTCCCACATATATATACACATATATGTATACACATGCTTCTCTATGTATGTATACACACACTTCCCACATATATATACACATATATGTATATACACATGTCCCACATATATATACATATATATGTATACACACACTTCCCTATGTATATATCTGTATGCATATATATGTGTATATATATATGCACATACTTCCCTATGTGCATATATATATGTATACTACATAGTGTGTGTGTGTGTGCGTGTGTGTGTGTATATATATACATACACAGAGTAAGAAATAACATTTGGAAAAAAACTATCAATAGAGAGAAAAGTTAAAAAGTTGTTAGCAATTATATAATGGTAAAAGGAGCAATTTGACAAGGAGACATAACAATCCTAAATATATATGCACCTATCACAGAAGTTCCAAGATACATAAAGCAAATTTTAGTGGAGCTAAACAAAGAAATAAATAGCACCATGATAATTATTGGGGAACTCAACATCATGCTGTCAGAGCTCAACAAATCATTGAAGCAGAAAAAAAAAAAAAAAAACAATGGGTTTAAACCATCTAAATCAAACAGACCTACCACTTACGAAGCATTCTACAAAACCTAGAGAATACTTTCTTAGCAGCACATTGGACATTTTCCAAGGTTGATCATATGTTACCCCACAAAATAGGCCTTGACAAATTCAAATTCATTAAAACCATGTCATGTACCTTCTCAGACCACAGTGGAATAAAGCCGAAATCAGTCACAAGCGAAACACTCAGATGTATACAAAGTCAGGGAAATTAAACTGACTGCTCAATGATTATTGAGTCAAGAATAAAATTAAGATGAAAATTCAAAAAAAAAAAACCCTCTTTGAACTGAATGACAAACTTATACAAGCTATCAAAATCTATGGGACATAGCAAATACATTCCTGGGGGAAAATCCATAGCCTTAAACGCGTCCATTAAAAAGACAGAGGGGTCACAAATTAACAACCTAATGTCATATCTAAAGGGACTAGAAAAGGAAAAACAATTCAAACCAAATGCCAGCAGAAGAAAAGATGTAACAAAAGTCAGAGCAAATGAAATTGCTCTAGATGAACTGGAAAACAAACAAACAAACAAAAAGATTCAAAGGATTAACAAAATAAAAAGTTAAGTCCTTTAACACATGAACAAAATCGACAGCCCTCTTAACTAGACTAACCAAGAATAGAAGAAAATGACTCAAATAAGCTCAGTTGGAAATGAAAAAAGTGAGATTACAACTGAGACCACAGAAAGACAAAACAACATCCATGAATATTACAGAAATTTCTACATGTATAATCCAGAGAACAGAGGAAACAGACAGGTTTCTATAAACACACACCCTCCCAAGACTCAACCAGGAAGAAATTGAACTTCTGAATAGACCAATAATAAACAGTGAGATCAAGACAGGGAAGGACCCAACAGCAACAAAAAATACCACAGACCAATTTCTCTTACGAGTACAGATGTGAAAATCCTCAATAAAATACTAGCAAACAAAATTCACCAGCATATCAATAATAATTCTAAGAATAATAATCTACAAAGACCAAGTGAATTTCATCCAGAGCACAAGAATGACTCAACATAAATGTGAGTCAACATCAATAAATGTGATTCACCAGATAAACAAAACACAAACCAAAGATCATATGCATCTCAATAGATGCAGAAAAAGCATCTCAAAAATGTTAGCCCCCTTTCATAACAAAAGCCCTCAACAAACTACGCATAGAAAGAACGTATCTTAGAATTGTAAAAGCCATACATGACTAACCCACAAGCCACCATCATACTGAATGGGAAAATGGTGAAAGCAATCCCCCTAAAAATTGGAACAAGGATGCCCACTGTCACCAATTTTATTCAACATAGTTCTGGAAATCCTAGCCAGACCAATCAAGCAAAAGAATATTAAGGGTATCCATATTGGGAAAGAGGAGGTCTAATGATGGGATCTTATATCTAGAAAACCCCAAAGATTTCACCAAGAGTCTTCTGGAATTAATAAATAAGTTCAGAAATGTCTCAGGATCCAAAATCAATGTACATAATCAGTAGCATTTTTATATACTGATAACAGTAAAGCTGAGAGTCAAATGAGTCAAATCGAAAACCCAGTACCATTCGCAATGCTCTAAAGAAAATAAAATACTAGGAATATAATTAAATGAGGAGGTGAAATATCTTTACAAGGAAAACTACTGAACTCTGAGGAAGAAATCACAGAGGATATAAACAAATGGAAAAACAACATATGATGCTTATGGATGGGTAGAATAAAAGTTGTTAAAATGTCTATAGTACCCAAGGTGATTTAGAATTCAAATAACCCAAGTCATACTTCATAGCCTTAGAAAAAATAATTCTATGCTTCATTTGTAACCAGAAAAGAGGCCCAAATAGCCAAAGCAACCTTACCTCCCCTCCAAAAGAAAGGGTTGAATGGCTACTTTTAATAGTATTTCCAGTAATTCCAATACCGTATAACTCATTTCAGAACATGAAAAATAAGAAAACTTCTAAATTATTTTCATAAAACAAATGTAACATCAGTAACTTAACCTAATAAGCAAAATTGAAGACCAATACACTTATGCATACTGTTGCAAAAATTTGAATACATGAAATATTTACCAAAACTCTAATACTACATTAAGAAAATAATACACTATTATGACTAAATGAGATTTATAAGAATGAGCGTATAAGAACTGTTTAATATTAGGGACTCTAATAATATAATCTACCACATTAATAGATCCATGTATAAAAATCATATATTTATTTCCCTAGCTGCTGCAAAAGACTTTAATAACAATAACAATATCCATTCCTAACAAAAACCTCAATAAGATAGGATTGAATGGCTACTTCCTCAAAATAAAATAATTTATATTCCTCTTTCCTAAATTGACCATATTGTTTATAAGTGGAATAAATAGAGACATTACTTTTAAGGAAAGGAATAAGATTAAGAATGCCTACTATCTCTCCATCACCACTTAAAATAGTACTCTAGGTATTGTTAAATGCAATTAGACATGAGAAAACTACCAGAAACATACAAATTAGGGGAAAAGTATGTGCAGGTAATTTGAGAATATAACTAGAAAATGTAGAAATGTGGATAAAACTAAAACAATAAAAGAATTCAGTCACATTTAGCAGAATATAAAATGAACACACAAATATTAAAGTATCATTCACAAAGAATAAGGTAGAAGATACAACAGAAGAGAAAATTCCACTAATGATATTCCAAAGCCAGCACATGTTGAAGCTGCAGATAGTACCAAATCCTGTATGTGCTATGCAAGAATTTCTTTTTCCTTAATTCATGATTTCACAGGTGACAGAAGATTCTTTTTTACCAAAGATCTCAGCAACTTCAGTATATAATATTTTTCTTTCCTTATTAAGTCAATAGTTTCACATTTTCACTTAAAAGGAATACTTTTCATCTTCTTTTTGGCAATCTGAAATTCCAGCATTGCTACTTCTGTACTTTGAGGCCATTCTTAAATAAAATAAGGTTTACTCATACTTATGTTAAAAGGATTTTTGTCCTTCTGGTTAGATACTAGTAATGGGATTGCAGGAGCAAATGGAATGTCTATTTTTAGCTCTTTGAGGATTCTCTACACTTCTTTCCAAAAAGTTTATAGTCCCACAGTGTATACATGTTCCTTCCTCTCCACACTCACTTCACCATCTGCAGTTTTGGGACTTGAGATATGGAGCATTCTTACTGGGGTTTGGTGATGTGTCAAGTTGGTTTTGATTTGCATTTTTCTGATGATTAGGGATGATGAACACTTTCTCCGGTAGCCATTTACACCAGAATGTTTATAGCAGCTCAATTCACACTTGGGAAGATGTTGGAAACAACCTAAGTACCCATCAATCCATGAATGGATAAATAAGCTGTGGTCTACATATGCCATGAAATACCGTTCAGCCATAAAGAAAGATGGACTCTGCACATCTTTTGTGTTTACCTAGGAAATTGGAGAACATCCTCCTAAGTAAAATATCCCAAGGATGGAAAAGCAAGCAACAATGTACTCATTATTAATATAAAACTAGCAAATGAACAGCTACACGCCCCACAAGAGAAAAACACATTTAAATTCAAGAAGGCAGTGTGTGGTAAGCTCTCACCTGTTAGGTACAATGTAAGGATATATGGTGTACCTCCTGGGTGAAAGGCTCAGTTGCAACTTGGACTTTACCTAATAAATGCAGACGTACCTAATTATATGTACCCTGATATTAACCTGAAGAAAAAAACAAAGACTTTATAAAGCATAAAAAAATAAAATAAAATAAGGGCTACTTGAACATAGGCACTGTAATACTGCAAGTTGATCTGATAACCAAAGCAAGCTACTAAGTGATTAGCAGGCAAGTATCAGAAATGATTCACATTCAAGGCAGAACAGAGTTAGATGAGATGAGATTTCGTGATGCTTCTCAGAGAAGCACAATTTAAGACTTACACATTGTTTATTTCTAGAATTTTCTATTTAATGTTTTCAGGCCACAGGTGACCTCTGCTAACTGAAACCATGGAAAGTAAAACTGTTACTAAGGGGAGATTACTTTATAAAACACCTTTGAAGATCAAAAATAGACATGAACAAATGGGAGAATCTCTACTATTCTTTAATAGGACATCTCAACATCATCAATTGTATCCACTCTCCCAAAGTTAATTTACAAATTAAATACAATCCTAATGAAATGGCAAGGAATTTCTTTTTTTGAGCTGGGTACAGTGATACTAAAATTCATATGACAAAATAAGAAGAGGAGAAAGCCAGGAAAACATTAAAAGAGAGAGAGAGACATTTGTACTCAAATCTTCTTAACACAATTGAATAACTGAGGTGAAGGCTATGTTAACCAGTTTGATGTAAGCGTTCCAAATTGTAAATAAAATCAGCACCTTGCACCCCATAAATGCAATAATGTACACAGTTATACTCTAATAAAAAAATAAAATATTCAATTAACTCAAAAAAAAAGAGAGAGATGAGGGAGAACTAGCTACACCAGATATTACAACATAATACAAACTCCTTTAACAGCATTATCCAGTAGGACATTTGTGATGTTGAAAATTTTTTAATACCTACACTAATATAATAGCCACTAGCCACATAAGGCTAAATGAACACTTAAAATGTAGCTAGTGCAACAAAAAACTGAATTTTTAATTTTATGTACAATATACATATATACAATAAAGTTACATTTAAATAGCCACATGCGGCTGATGACTACTGTACTAAATAAGCATAGTTTTGTAATTAAATAAATATGGTACCAATGCATGAGCGTTAAATAAATATGGTACCAATTACATAGAGCATCGGGTCTATAAACAGATTCTCTCTTTCTGTCCTTTTTGTCTCTTTCCCTCTCTCTCTGAAAGGCATTATCAATGAAGCAAAGAGCAAAGAGCTTTTTTTTTTTTTTAAGAGACAGAGTCTCACTTTATCGCCCTCTGTAGAGTGCTGTGGTGTTACAGCTCACAGCAACCTCCAACTCCTGGGCTTAGGTGATTCTCTTGCCTCAGCCTCCCGAGTAGCTGGGACCACAGGCACCCACCACAGCTGGCTAAAAAAACACCATAAATAAATTAAAAAATGAGTAGCAAATAGAAAAAAAAATTATAAAAGTCACAAAATAAAAATGCTAATATCCTTACTATGTAAAAGCCTTATATTTTAAGAAAAAAAATTCATTAATAAAATCTTATAAAAAAGATCAAAACCATAGTTATAGTTAACCAAAAAAGTAGCCCCTAAATTAATGAAAAGATGGTCAACTGTACTCATAGCGTGAGTAATACACACTAAAACTCAATTGAGATAACTTTTATTACCCATCATATTGGCAAAGCATGTAAAGCTTGAAACACTCTCAGACCCTGCTGAAGGGAAAGCATGATGGTCCAACTCATGGGAGAATAGATTTGGCAATATTTAACAAAACTGGGTATGTACTTATCTTTTGGCATAATGATCCCACTTCCTAGAATTTACATCAACAATATGAAAATATATAAAGAAGTTATTCATTACTTCATTATTTGCAATTGCAAAATATTGGAAACTACCTAAACGCCCAAGCATAGGAGCTGGGTTGAATATACCATCTTACATGCACACAATACAACAGTGAAGTATTATGTAACTATAAAGAGAGAATGAGAACGAATTCAGCAAAGCAGTAGAAAGCTACTTCAGGAATATATTAAATGAAAAGAGCAAAGTGTAAAAGCACGCATTGTATCAATTATACATTTCCTAAATTTGGTCATGTTAGTGTGGTTACATGAGAAATGTCATTGTTCTTTGGAAAAGCACAGCGCATTATAGAGTGAGGGACAGTGCTGTATGCAATCTATTCACAAATGCTTCGGGAAAGTAGTGAGAACAAGGGAAGGAAAGGAACCAAATACAGCCAAATGTTGAAATTGGTGAAACTGAATAATGTATATAAAAAGCCTGAGGCAGGAATGAGTGACTTCTCCTGGGCACCTCTGTGGCAGGAATGAGTGACTTCTCCTGGGCACCAACACCCTTGGTGTTTTACTTTTTTGTCTCTGTTACTTCCTGCAGGATCTGGCACATGGGAAGATCTTAGTTATAGTGAGAATGAATTTTATAAATGAAAAATATAAAGATAGAGATCATATGGATTAGTTTCTCCAGGGAAAGTATCACAGAGGAGGTAATATATAAAATGTGTTTTTAAAATTACTAAAACTTGAGCGAGAATCCTATGATTTCCATCTTTATTTACTCCTTGACCCAATAATAGTGCAGCAATAGGCTTTTTAAAATTAATCTGAATTTTTATTTATTGATTGATTTAACTACAAATTAATATGAGAGCACAGATGTTTAGGTTGCATTGTTTTCAGCTCTAAGGTAAAGTTCAAATCATAGTTGAGCCCTTCACCCAGAGGGCATGCTGAACTCCCTCATGTTATGTACATTAGGTGAGATCCCACCCATTGCCCTCCCTCCTCCTGTCAATCAGCCTCTCTTCCCCCGCCCTTCTCCTTCCTTGCCACTCCCTTCCTGGACTGTATCTGTATTTTTTCTTTCATGTGGACCTGTATTTAGTTATATATTGGTTTTACATTAGTATTAAGTATAGTAGGTTGTTTAATTTCCATGACTTTATGTAGAATTGAGTATTTCTGTTGGAACTGATTTCTAATGTTATCCTACTGTTATCTAAGAAAATACATGGATGGTATAATTTCAATTCTTTTGAATTTGATGGGACATGTTTTGTGGCCTAAAATGTGATCAATCATGGAACGTGTTCTGTGTGCTGATGACAAGAATGTATATTCAGTACTTTGGGGCAAAACTATTCAGCAAATATCTGTTAGGTCCATTTGCTTTAGAGTCTCATTTAAGTCCCATGTTTCTTTGTTTATTTTTTGCTTGGAGGATTTGTCCAGTTCTGTTAGTGGGAGGCTGAAGTCCCTGGTTATTACAACATATCTATTTATCACTGGTAGGATTTGCTTTATAAATCTCTGTGCACCTGTGTTAGGAACACTGATATTTAGTATTGGTTAGTCTTCTTATTGAAATATTCCCTTTACCATTATAGATACAATGCCCATCTTTGTCTTTCTTTTGTTGTTTTGAAGTCTATGTTATCTGATATGAGAATAGCTACATCAGCTTTCTTTTGGTTTGAGTTTGCATAGAATATTGTTTTTCATTCCTTCATCTTGAATCTGAATGAGTCCATGTGCATTAGATGTATTTCCCAGCAATCGTACGTATTTGACTTGTGTGCTTTTTGATTCACTCAGTCATACCATACCTCTTGAGAGGAGACTTCAAGCCATTCACATTTATTGAAAGAATTGATAAATGGGGTAAAGTTCTATTCATCCTGTTAAGTAGAACTTTACTGCTTTGTTTACCTCTTGAGCCATTTCAGTATCTAGGCTCTGAACTTTAATGTGTGGATGATTTGACACTGTTGAGTGTCTCCTGTGCTGATCAGAGCAAGCAAACAACAACATATACTGTGATCATTGACAAAGCAGACAATAGCATACACTGGGGGAAAGAATCCCATTTCAATAAATGGTGCTAAAAACTGGACAGCCACATGTAGAAGATTAAAATAGGATCCACACCTCTCACCATTGACAAAAATTAATTCACAGTCTATGGCAGACTTAATCTAAGGACAGAAGCTTTAAGAATTTTAGAAGAAAATGTTGGAAGAACTCTTATAGATATAGGCCTAGGTGAATAATTTATTAAAAAGATCCCAAAGGCAATCACAGCAACAACAAAAAGTAAAATTAAAAAGCTTCTGCAGGGCCAAGGAAACAATTGATAGAGTCAATAGATAGCCCATAGAATAGGAGAAAATATTTGAATGCTATACATCTAATAAGGGGCTTATAACAAGAATCTATAAAGAACTCAAGCAAATTAGCAACAACAAAAAAAATCAAACAACCCCGCAAAAAACGTGGACAAAAGACAAGAACAGAAGATTTTCAAAATAAGCTAGACTAGTGCCCAATAAACATATAAAAAATTTCTGAACATTGCTAAGCATCAGGGAAATACAAATCAAAACCACAAGAAGATATCATCTTGTGATAATGGACTTTATCAAAATGTTCTAAACAATAGATGCTAATATAGAGGCAAGGAGAGAGGAACAATTATACTCTGTGGTGGGACTGCAAAGCAGTGCATCCTCTATGGAAAGTCCTATGGAGATAATTCAAAGAACTAAAGGCAGACCTCAGCAGTGGGATTACTTTATCAAGCACTGTCTGATAAAGCAATGTGCTTGATAGAGCAATCCCACTGTGACTATGTCCCCTAAGGGAGGAAAAAAGTCATTCTATCAAAAGACACATGCACTCGAATGGTTATTGTAGTACAATTCACAATTGCAAAGATGTGGAAACAACCCATGTGCCTACCAATACATGAGTGGATTAATAAAACATGGTATGTGTATACCATGGAGTACTACACACCCATCAAAAATAAAGGGTGAACTAATACCTTTTGTACCAATCTGAATGGAACTGGAGACCATCTTTCTAAATGAAGTATCACAGAAATAGAAAAATAAACACGACATTGACTCATTATTAAATTGAAACTAATTGATGATTTACATATATGGTAGTTAAACTCAACCAAAAGTAAGCAGGTGAAAGAGGGCAGGAAGGAAGGGATAAAATCACACCTAATGGGTACAATTTTTTTTTTTTTGGCTAGGCCTGGGTTTAAAGTTTGAACCCAGTACCTCCAGCATATAGGGGCCAGTGCCCTATTCCTTTGAGCCACAGGTGCCACCCCCTAATGAGTACAAT
Organism: Galago senegalensis; assembly: GCA_963575145.1. Classification (NCBI taxonomy): domain Eukaryota; kingdom Metazoa; phylum Chordata; class Mammalia; order Primates; family Galagidae; genus Galago; species Galago senegalensis. Next base: position 5,257 of record CAUYTI010098564.1, on the reverse strand, counting down.
TCACTCTATTTGGGAGGTGAGCACATGTAACCTTAACTCAAACTATACAAAGCAATTCATGTACCAAAACATTTGTAGCCAGTAATATGAGGTCTGACAATTAAGTACATGAACTCATCCTCGAAAAACTGCTAATGCCTCATTTCTGAATATCACTCAAGTCACCTTCAAAGTATTCGCCTTGGCCATCTGATGACTGCGGGGAAATTCAGCAATGAGGTATGTAGCACTTTTTCTAACATGAGTTCACAGACATAACTGTCTGAACTCGGACAATGATAGCTCTGATGGCTGTTCCAGAAAATGAGCTCCAAAATTGCTTTGAAAGATGGGCTAGGTGCTAGTGCCTGTGCACAGCTTCCCAAGGGAATACCTTGAAGGTGACCAGAGCAATATTCAGCAATGATGCATGTAGCACTTTTTCTAGGATGAGTTCATTAACTTAATTGTGACCTTATATTCTGAAATTAAAAAATAAAATAAAACTTGGGGGAAAACAGGTTGAATACAGGCAAGGGCAACAGAAACAGGTATGAGTGTAATAGGGCTGAAGACAATCAGGGTCATTGTGACAGGAACAGTAGCCTTAGAATGAAATTAGTGGGAAATAAGTTTAGAGAGGTGATGAAGGCAATCTAACTATAGAGACACTTTAAATGGAGGCAGAAGGTTTGAGGAGACACTAGAAACTCCCATTAGTCTGTTGGTATAAAGCAATGGGATAACCCCAATACACAGATCCACCTGTTGGTGTATTCACATGGGGGAAAATAGACCAATGATGAGAATCCCTGGTGTTTTCCTTTCTTCTGTTGGTCACTGATCTTTATTTCCAAGCAGCCTTCCCAACACTCAGAATTGAACTTTGAGACAGGAATCTCAAGACAGCAACGTGGTGTGACTTCACGATTACATAGCCATCAGAAAATGTTGCAGTGGGTTTTTTGTCTGCTGTCCTCACCACATTGTTCCATGCTCTGAGAGTCTTGTTTGGATGAAAGAAAATGTAAAAACAATAATCTTAAATAGGATTTAACTTTAAAATACAGAAAATAAAAATTTCAGCTCCCATGATTAACTAACTATTCTAGGCATGTCTTATAGTCTATGAGGTGCCAAAGCTTAACTCAAAAGATGTTAAATAGTTCAAGATATGCAAGCTTGTGTTTTCTCAAATGGGCAGAAATGATTTTCATGACCACATACAAAAAGGACCTGCACATTTGCCTCACTTACATAGGAGTTATCTTGTCTACAAAATATTTATTCATTGATTTTATAATTTCCTGAAAATATCATTGTTAATTCACAGTAAGTCTCTCTTTATAAGATATTCATGATATAATGGTAGAGGAATACAACTATAAAATGCTTACAACGGTAAGATTGAGTTAAGTATGACATAAGCTAGAGCAGAATGAAGAGTCATTGAGAAAGTAGATAGAACCCTGCCACCCTTTCCTCTAAGAGGCTCAGGCAAGGTAGAAAGAAGATGATTGAAATTCAGAAAAGAAAATGACCATTTATTCTTCCATTAAATACATATTTATTAGCATAAAACCGTATTTATATTGAAGTGTGACCCAAAGATACATCCTCAAAATATTAATATTAATAAACATGTCTTTAAAAATTACTATATGCACAGTTGTCAATGCCAGTGCATTTACAAATTACTTTAACTATATAATTGGTCATTCAACAATATTTATTAAATATCAGGAAGTTGGGAGATACTGCTCTGTGCACTGGGGATTTAAGCAGGGGGAAAGATAAAGACAAGATCCCTGTCTTCGGCTCGGCGCCTATAGCTCAACCGGCTAAGGCACCAGCCACGTACACCTAAGGTGGCGGGTTCGAGTCCCCAGCCCGGGCCCGCCAAACAACAATGACGGCTGCAACCAAAAAATAGCCGGGCGCCTGTGGTCCCAGCTACTTGGGAGGCTGAGGCAGGAGACTTGCTTGAGCCCAGGAGTTGGAGGTTGCTGTGAGCTGTGATGCCACGGCACTCTACCCAGGGGGACAGCTTGAGGCTCTGTCTCAAAAAAAAAAAAATCTGATCTTTGTTCTGCTTCCTTCTAGAACTTTGATCTGAATTATCTTTTACATGCTCATGGGCTCTTGACCACAGAGAACTGCTTTTTCTTTTTCATGTTTTCTTTTTCTTTTTTTTTGAGACAGAGTCTCACTTTGTTGGCCTTGGTAGAGTGCTATAGCATCATAGCTCACAGCAACCTCAAACTCTTGGGCTCAAGCGATTCGCTTGCCTCAGCCTCTGTCGTAGCTGAGACTACAGAAGCCCACCACATCAACGCCCAGCCTTTTTTTTTTTTGATAGAGACAGAATCTCACTTTATCATCCTTGGTAGAGTGCCGTGGCATCACACAGTTCATAGCAACCTCCAACTCCTGGGCTTAGGCGATTCTCTTGCCTCAGTCTCCTGAGTAGCTGGGGTCACAGGCTCCTGCCATAATGCCCGGCTGATTTTTGTTGCAGCTGGGGACAAGTCTGAACCCGCCACACTTGGTTTATGGGGCTGGTGCCCTACCCACTGAGCCACAGGTGCCACCCGTAGCTATTTGTTTTAGAGACTCCGTCTGGCTCAGGCTGGACTTTTTTTAGGTCTCACTCTGGCTCAGGCTGGTCTTGAACCTGTGAGCTCAGGCAATCCACTCGCCTTGGCCTCTCAGAGTGCTAGGAATACAGGCATGAGCCACCAAGCATGCCCTGTTGTGAGTCTTTCTGTTCTAATCAATGGGCTCACACCAGCATTTCCTCCACCATACCTTATTTACTCCCAATGCTGGACACCAAAATGTCACTCTGGGTTCTTTATAGAAACTGCTATAGAATTCCTGGCATCTCAGACACTTATCAGGACACACATCCCAAGATTCAGCCACACCTCTGCACAGGTTTTCTCCCTTCATTGATGCTATATGCTAAATACCTGTAGTGTTTGGTTAGTTGGTTGAAGTTTTGATAATCAAGCAATTTGGGTCCATCATCTGATAATGGCCTTGGTGACTGATTCAGCTTTATTCAACACCACAGAAGGATGTGCTGGGAAGGTGCACAACTTCATGCTGGGCTTGAATTTCAATTCATTTTATCCACTATCTTCATTGAAAGACTTTACCACACAGGAATCCTTCGATGAAGGTGAACTGGACACAGCTGTAGAAGATCCTGATGAATCTAAATGAATATATGAGCCTCTGGATGTCAAAAGTAAGAAGATTCATGTAGTAGACAGTGGGTTCAAATTTAACCTGCCATATCCCTGTTACTGAGACCTTAGAAAGGGGTTGATCTTATCATCTCCTTCAACTTCTCTGCAAGGCCAAGGTGATTCCAGTCCTCTGTTTTTGGTTTGCTTTTTTTTTTCCTGTTTGTTTTTTGAGGCAGAGTCCCACTATGTCGCCCTGGGTAGAGTGCTGTGGCGTCAAAGCTCACAGCAACCTTAAACTCTTGGGCTTAATTGATTCTCTTGCCTTAGCCTCCCAAGTAGCTGGGACTACAGGAGCCTGCCACAATGCCCAGCTATTTTTGTTGCAGTTGTCATTGTTGTTTGAGCTGGCCCGGGCTGGGTTTGAACTCGCCAACTTTGGTGTATGTGGCTGACGCCATAACCACTGGTCCTCTGTTTAAGGAATTTCTACTTGCAGAAAAATGGGCTAAAATGAACAAGCACACCTTTCCAAAGATTGATCCCAATGTGTTTGATCGGGAAGGATTTAAGGAGTGCTATGTCTTTAAACCCAAGAATCCTGATGTGGAGAAAGATTGCCCAACTATCATCCATTTTGTTCTGGCCAACATCAACTTCAGAAAGTACAAGGCTCCAGGTGTCCCAACAGAAACTGAGAAAGAGAAAGAAATAGCTGATTTTGATAACCTGAATCACCATTTTATTTTTCTTCTTTTTTTTTTTTTTGTAGAGACAGAGTCTCACTTTATAGCCTCGGTAGAGTGCGGTGCCGTCACAGCTCACAGCAACCTCCAGCCCTTAGGCTTAGGTGATTCTTTTGCCTCAGCCTCCTGAGTAGCTGGGACTACAGGTGCCCACCACAATGCCCAGCTATCTTCTTTTTTTTTTTTGAGACACATCCTCAAGCTATTACCCTGGGTAGAGCACTGTGGCATCACAGCTCACAGCAACCTCCAACTCCTGGGCTCAAGCGAGTCTACTGTCTCAGCCTCCCAAGTAGCTGGGACCACAGGCGCCCACCACAACACCTGGCTATTTTTTGGTTGCAGCCATCATTGTTGTTTGGCGGGCCGGGGCTTCAAACCTGTCACCTTAGGTGTATGTGGCTGGCGCCTTAGTCGCTTGAGCCACAGGTGCCGAGCCCCTATACTGTATTTTTAAACATGTCTCACCAACCTTCTTATATGTGTTCTTTTAAAAAAATGTGGTTTTTCAGCTCAGCGCCTGTAGTTCAGTGGCTAGGGCGCCAGCCACATACACTGGAGCTGGCAGGTTTGAATCCAGCCTGGGTCTGCCAAACAACAATGACAACTACAACAACAAAATAGCCAGGCATTGTGCAGGCGCCTGTAGTACCAGCTACTTGGGAGGCTGAGATAAGAGAATCTCTTAAGCCCAAGAGTTTGAGGTTGCTGGCTCGGCGCCTGTGGCTCAAGTGGCTAAGGTGCCAGCCACATACACCTAAGGTGGCGGGTTCGAATCCAGCCCGGGCCCACCAAACAATGACGGCTGCAACCAAAAAATAGCCAGGTGTTGTGGCCGGCGCCTGTAATCCCAGCTACTTGGGAGGCAGAGGCAGGAGACTCGCTTGAGCCCAGGAGTTGGAGGTTGCTGTGAGCTGTGATGCCATGGCACTCTACCCAGGGGGACAGCTTGAGGCTCTGTCTCAAAAAAAAAAAAAAAAAGAGTTTGAGGTTGCTATGAGCTGTGATGACACAGCGCTATACCTAAGGGTGATAGCTTGAGACTCTGTCTCAAAAAAAAAAAAAAATGTGGCTCAGCGCCTGTGGCTCAAGCGGCTAAGGCGCCAGCCACATACCCCTAAGCTGGAGGGTTCGAATCCAGCCCAGGCCCGCCAAACAACAATGATGGCTGGAACCAAAAAATAGCCAGGCGTTGTGGTGGGTGCCTGTGGTCCCAGCTACTTGGGAGGCAGAGGCAGGAGACTCCCTTGAGCCCAGGAGTTGGAGGTTGCTGTGAGCTGTGATGCCACAGCACTCTACCCAGGGGAATAGCTCGAGGCTCTGTCTCAAAAAAAAAAAAAA
>CAUYTI010098563.1:0-50438 GCA_963575145.1 Galago senegalensis | reverse complement strand
TTGGGAGGCTGAGACAAGAGAATTGCTTAAGCCCAAGAGTTTGAGGTTGCTGTGAGCTGTGATGCTATGGCACTCTATTGAGGGCGACACAGTGAGACTCTGTCTCAAAAAAATAAAAAATTTAATTATTTATATTTTTTTTTTTATTTATTTTTTTTTTTTTTTTTTTTTTTTTTTTTTTTTTTTTTTTTTTTTTTTTTGCTGTTTTTTGGCTGGGGCTGGGTTTGAACCTACCACCTCAGGCATTTGGGGGCAGTGCCTTACTCCTTTGAGCCACAGGCACTACCCAAAATGTCATTATATTAAAGATATTATCCAAGATGGTGATCTGGTTATATAAATGATCATAAGTACTTTATCAAAAAAACAAAAAACAAAAAACAGGGGCGGTGCCTGTGGCTCAAAGGAGTAGGGCACCAGCCCCATATGCTGGGGGTGGTGAGTTCAAACATAGCCCTGGTCAAAAACTGCAAAAAAAAAAAAAAATTATTAAGAAGAAAATATTTAGAAAAATGACCATAAGACAAAGATTATCCTTTAGGTGTTTTTAGATTAAACTCAATTTTCATTAAAGATTTTTTTTTTTTTTTGAGACAGAGTCTCACTATGCTGTCCTTGGTAGAGTGCTGTGGTGTCACAGCTCACAGCAACCTCCAACTCTTGGCTTTGAGTGATTCTCTTGCCCCAGCCTCCTGAGGTGCTGGTACTACAGGTGCCTGCCACAGTGCCTAGCTATTTTTTTGTTGCAGTTGCCACTGCTGCTTTAACTGGCTGGGGCCAGGTTCAAACCTGCCACCCTCCATATATGGGGCCGGCGCCCTACCCACTGAGCCACAGGCACCTCCCTGAGTTCAAGGTTTTTACATTTTGCCTCTTTCTCATCATCATTTGCTCATTTGTTGAGCAAATCTTTCATGTACTCATTCAGCTTCCTAATCAGTCACAATAAATGTGTGGGTGCCAATTTTGTTTGGAGCTGGGGGAGTGAGTCATTGATGTCAGGTGAGGTCGTGGTGGATGCAGCAAACACAAAGTTAATGGAACTCTCTGGCCATTCCCCCAACGTCAGAGACTGAATTTAAGTCACATTTTTGACAAAGTTACATCTTAAAAAGTTATAAGTGATGGAGAATGGAAGTCAATTTGGATACTAAAAAGTGAGCCTCCAAAAAGTGCTGAATTTTCCCAGCATTGTGTTTTGAGCTCCTCCACATGACTTTGGGAGAAGAAAGACTTTAATCTTTTCAAGAGGCAGAGTAATATACCAATTTTTTAAAGGTGAAGCACCAAGGTTGATCTGAATTAAAAAAAAAAAAAAGGCACTTGAATTAGAAAAGTAGCACCTTGTCCACGCTGAGGACAGGGATTGAGCAGGCTTTTTTATTTCTGGAAGCTCTCAATAAAATGAAGGTTTTTTTTTTTTTAAAGAAAAAAATTATTTTTTAAACCATTCCTTCTTAACCGCTTCTTAATTGACAGCAGTGGGAACTATGCGGGAAGACAGGCTGCTCGTGACCCCCTTGGTCATTAAGAAAGTCAAAGTGTCCTGTTTTTTTGGAGGAGCGTGGGTGCAGGACCCTGGTGGCTGGCCTGCATGCTCTCAGTCATAAAGAAGCCAGTCTCCAGCAGGCAAGAAAGAGAGATGGAGGTCTTGGCAGTGAAAGGAAATCCTCTCCCAGCTGTGAAAACAATGAAACGCTCAGTAATATAATACGGCCTGCTTGCAAATTCAGAGTTGAGTTCTCTTCTCCTCTTCAAGTGGCTATAAATTAATCCATCAAAGTAAAAAAAAGGCCACAATTCAGGGCAAGTCTTTCCACTTCTGAACACTCAGGAACACTTTGGCTCCCTCAGTAGAGACTGGTGAGACCACTGGGTGTGTGTGCGTGAACTCGAGCACGTGTGTGTCATGTAAAAAGAGGACTGTCCTCCAAAGAATGTGAACTTGGGCCAAGCAGCATGTGTAGGGTGTGACATTACAGAGACAGCAGATTCTTCTATCAAGGCAGGGAGGAAAAGAAGGGGAATCTTGTTAGGAGACATAGTGGCTTCCACTGCTAAAATGTAGGATTAACTTTTTTTTTTTTTTACCAGGAGGCCTTTGTGTTTGTTTTATTTTGTCCTATTTTATTTTTCTTCCTAAGGATCTAGGACAAGTTTATAAAAGCGCCGTGTGCACTTTGTTAAAAATAATTCAGTGTGGTGTCATTTTCTCTTTATTTGTGTGTGGTGGTGTCTTTATAGTTGACTTTAATCACGTTAAATTAATTTTAACTTTAAGGCACTGAAGGCTTTTAGAAATTAAAGAAACAATTTTAACCATCACTTGTAATGGCTGTGGTGTGAATATCAGCCCCCATGGGTTGGAAGTTACAGAGGTGGGGTTGAATTAAGTCTGTAATTTTTAAGTTACTGACCTTGGAAGACATGTGGAGAGAAACTTGTGTTTCTGTAAATGAGTGATCCCATCTCACAGGCCTTAGACAGAGAAGTGTTTGTGAAGGCAGAAGACAGTGCTCAGCAGGTGAGTCCTGTGATGAAATATTAAATAAGAGAGAGGAAAAATTTGCTGATGCATCACGGTTTGGGGATGGAGTTCGTAAAGTGAATGCATCTCTGTTACAAGACACCTGGGAAGACCTCACTTCTCTGTCTTGACATAATGACACTAACAGAGGCGCTGGCCAGCTGGTGATAGACTACTTCTCTTTCTGGTCAACGGCTTAGTAGAGTTAGCCTAAATTATACAAGTACCAAGGACACACGCGTGTAAGTTGAGGAACCTGTATCCCAGGCGTAGTGGCTCATGCCTATAATCCTAGCGCTCTGCGAGGCTGAGGCAGGAGAAGTGCTTGATGTCAGGAGTTTCAGACCAGCCTGAGGAACAGCAAGACCCCATCTCTGCAAAAAATAGAAAATTTAGCTGGCTGTGGGGGTGGGTGTACCTGTTGTCCCAGCTACTTGGGAGGCTACGGCAGGGGGGAATCACTGGAGCCCAGGTGTCTGAGGTTGCTGTGAGCTGTGATGACTCCACTGCACTCTAGTCAGGGTGACAGAGCAAGACTCAGTTTCAAAAGAGAAAAAAAACCCAGAGACACTGCATACTAAATTCTACAAATTGTATTTAAAAGACAATTAAAGGCTCTGCAGGGTGAGAGGCTGGTGAGAGTGTCCTGTGTTGGTCTTTTCCAGCCTCAAGGAGCTCCTTCCAGTTTGGACCTCTAATCTTTCTTCTTCTTCTTTTTTTTTTTTTTTTTACTTAGAGTCTTTTTTTTTTTTCTTTTTCAGTTTTTTGGCTGGGGCTGGGTTTGAACCCACCACCTCTGGCATATGGGGCCATTGCCCTACTCCTTTGAGCCACAGGCGCTGCCCTAAGGAGTCATTTTTTTAATTTCTATTAAATTGTAGCTGTATACATTAATGCATTTATGGGGTACAATGTGCTGATTTTATATACAATTTGGAATGCTCACATAAAACTGGTTAACATAGCCTTCACCTCCCTCACTTAGTGATTGTGTTAAGACATTTATACTCGGCTCGGTGCCTGTGGCTCAATCGGCTAAGGCACCAGCCACGTACACCCAAGGTGGCAGGTTTGAATCCAGCCCGGACCTGCCAAACAACAATAACGGCTGCAACCAAAAAATAGCCGGGCGTTGTGGCAGGCGCCTGTGGTCCCAGCTACTTGGGAGGCAGAGGCAAGAGACTCGCTTGAGCCCAGGAGTTGGAGGTTGCTGTGAGCAGTGAAGCCATAGCACTCTACCCAGGGTGACAGCTTGAGGCTCTGTCTCAAAAAAAAAAAAAAAGACATTTATACTCTACACGGAATAGACTGGACATGTGCCCTTGTGATATGCTCCATAGGTGAGGTCCCACCGGTTACCCTCCCCCATCCAACCTCCCTCCTCACCTGCCCTCCCCCTTGTCTTCCCTCCTTTTGTACTGGGCTATAGTGGTGTTTTATCTTTCATATGAAGTGTGGGTGATTATAAATTGGTTTCATGATAGTACTGAGTACATTGGATACTTTTTCTTCCATCCTTGAGATACTTTTTTTTTTTTTTTTGAGACAGAGACTCAAGCTGTCCCCCTGGGTAGAGTGCTGTGGCTTCACTGCTCACAGCAACCTCCAACTCCTGGGCTCAAGCGAGTCTCCTGCCTCAGCCTCCCAAGTAGCTGGGACCACTGGCACCCATCACAGCGCCTGGTTATTTTTTGGTTGCAGCCATTATTGTTGTTTGGTGGGTCCGGGCTAGATTCGAACCCGCCACCTTAGGTGTATGTGGCTGGCGCCTTAGCCACTTGAGCCACAGGCGTCAAGCCCATCCTTGAGATACTTTACTAAGAAGAATGTGTTCCAGCTCCATCCATAAAAGAAAGTCTCCCATCTTTTTTTAAGGCTGTCTTAAAGGAAGGAAAAAGTCTTTGTCTCCCGGGGTGTTCAATCTTTTTTCTTCTCTGCCACATATCAGAAGAAGAGGAGTTATCTCGGGCCAGACATTAAATGAACACTGACGAAGGCTGACGATCCCCCAAAAAGTCCATGCGTGATGTTTGTGATCTCCACCAGCAGAGATGAGCAGAAAGGGCCTCACTGAACATGTCTGATGTGTGGGGTTTTCTCTCGTCTAAGTGATTCTCCAGCTCACCAGATGCCACCTGGGTATCTTACAACTCAGCCGTGACACTGACTACCCAGAGTTAGCGCAGATCTCACAGGGGAAGGGCTCAGTCTCACAAGACCGTCCCCTACTTTAGATGCCAACTCCGGTCCCAGGCCGTCACCTGCACTTCTGCCCAGCTGGCTACAGATCAGGGGTGCCTTCAACCTGCCCTCAGGTTTGATGATTTGCTCTAATGGCTCATAAAACTCAGGGAACATTTGCTTATGTTTACAGGTTCATTATAAGGGACATTCTAAAGAGTGCAGATCAACAGCCAGATGAAGGGGTGCAGAGGGCAAGGTACATGGATGGGTGGGAGCTTCTGTGTCTGCTCCTGGGACCTGGAAGCCCATCTCTCAGGGTTCTTAGGGAGGCTCCTTACCTGGGCAGGAAGGGTTAAATCACTGTACCTTGGTGATTAAGTCAATCTCGAGCCCCTCCTCTTTCCCAGAGGTGGTTGAGGGGGGCACTGACCAGGCTGAAAGTTCCAGCCCTCACTCTAATCACATGCTTGGTTCCTCTGGCAACCAGCCCCATCCTGCAGGAGTCACCTCATTAGCATACACTCTGATATCCTTGGAAGGGGCTTATTATGAGTAACAAAAGACACAGCTCTCCTCCCTGTCATTGGGGAAATTTCAGGAATTTTAGGAGCTCTGTGCCAGGAACCCCAGGTGGAGATCCAATGCTTATTTCTTACTGTGTCAAGATATCCCAGGCCCCCGGGGCGGGGGGCGACATGGTGCTGGTGGTAGTTTAGAGACCAGCGGTTGGAGTACGCCAGGCCATGCTGCCCATCAGGGTCCTTCTCCTTCTTTGCCCTCTGATCTTGTGAGTCCCTGAATCTCTGCACTCATTGGTTTTTTGTCATACGAAGTGACGACAATGACATTTCATAGGGTTTCTGTGAAGAGCACGTTAGGATTGAAGCATTTTGTAAAGCCCTTGGTGGGGTGCGCGGGAGGCAGGTCCTCCCCCAGGTCCTCCTTGGTGGGGTGCGCGGGAGGCAGGTCCTCCTTCCAGGTCCTCCCCGTCACCTGGGTATCTCAACAGTCTCCACAAATCAGGACATTTGGAAAATACATTGTTTGAAAGAGGAATAGGGCCCTCTCTTTTTCACATACTTGGCTCTGATCACCCTGAGTTAAAACTCATAAAGGCCCATACATTAGCAAGTAGATATCCTTCAGCTTGTTTTTTTCTATGCCAGACGCACATGCGTGTGTTAAAAATTGAAATAGCATAGACATTGTGTAAGACACGATAACTTTTCCTTGCCTCTGCCCCCCGAGCAATCAACGCCGATGCCTGTTTGGCCACTTAGCCCCCCGACTTGGGGTTTCCCATCCGTGCTCTTCTGTATTTTGAACTTTGGTCTTAATCCATAACATGGAGATGTTTCCTTGCACCTTCATATCAATTCCTCTGATCCTTTTTTAGTGCAGTGTGGTATTTTGGTCTAGGTGTGCTGTGTAATTTATTTTTTTTTAATGCAGTTTTTGGCTGGGGCTGGGTTTAAACCCACCACCTCCGGCCTATGGGGCCGGCACCCTACTCCTTTGAGCCACAGGCACTGCCCACGCTGTGTAATTTATTTAATGTAGAGACATTGATGGCCATTGAGGTTGGCTGTACTCTGTTATAAACAATGTTATATTCAATATTCCTCCCACATTTTTGCCCATGTGGGCGAGTCTACTTGTAGGATAAATTTCTGATCTTGAAATAGCTGAGTCCAACAGCATGTCTGTTTCAAATTTGATAGATATGGTCCAATTTTTTTTTTTTTTATATGGTCCAAATTTGATAGATCTGGTCCAAATGCCATCCAAGATGTTGAGCCATTAATGTGTGAGGATTCCCAGTTGGCCCACATCTTTGCCAGCACTGATACCCGGTTCATTGTAATCTTTGGGCACTTTTCTTACCATGTTTGCTAACTGGAACTGTCACGGGTAGGTCAAGTGAGAACTTACTCAGGCAGCATCGTGGCAGCACAGTTAGCCAGCCCGGGGGTCTTAATCCTGAGAGATTTTAAGCAGCCACTTGGGATTTATTGTATAGCTTTATAAAACATTATGGCCTCAGCTTGTTCTGCCCAGAGCACACAGATGCAGCCTGGTGTGTATTAAAAAGATATTCCATGAGATCCAACCCATTTCCTTCTTCTGTATTTTCATCTCTTAAATTGGTAGCTTTTTCTTTCTTTTTTTTTTGTAATGTGTTTGAGATGTTTGTTAATGTTACAAGGGGTGTTTTAGGAAACTCAGCCTGGTCCTTGCTGCTTGCCGCATACAACACTTAGGTTTAGAGAAGCAGGGCTGGTTATGACCACTTTTCCTCTAGGTTTGTAATTTCTTAAGAGTTGGCAGCTGGGGATCACGTTTGGCCAGCCCCATCTCTGCCTCCGTGTTACTGAGAACCCTGGGATTGAAGTGGTGTGGGAGGTAAATGGGATCATTTAGGAAATTACAGTAACTATGGCAACAGCGGTGGATTATCTGATTGTTGGAAGTGTGGCACTGACCTTACAGTTGGGGTGACTGTACATCTGCAAACACCCCCGGGGAAAGTTGAATTTCAATATCACAGTCAATGTCATGTCGCTGTAACTTCATTTACATTAATCAGATCCGTTTGGAAAGTGTGGTCTTTGTACTTTCAGGAGGATGTAGGAGAAACTCACATCCTTAAAGCCAGTAGTTCATTAACACAAAGATTGTCCCTAAATTTGCATTGTCCCAAGATCGAACTCAAGGTGAAAGACACTGGGTTTTCATCTTTTTGTCTATACGTGGCGGTAGATCTCCAGGGAGGCAGAAGACACGTGCTGTAAGATTCTGTAACTTGTTGACTGGTTCCCTGGGATTGCTTGAGTGGTGTGTTCTGGGGGTGGGGCTGTGGGGTCACCATTTCTATGGCTTTTTAATTGTGCACAGTTACAAGTAATATTTGTCTCCAGTGCTTCACAATTATAAATTAATAATAACAACCCATTAGAAATTACCAGTATTGTAAGCCCAACTCCTTTGGGCATCTTAATAAAAATGATAATTAAAACCATAATTTACAGTAAATGGGGATATTGCCCAAGTATATCCACAACATGGAGAAAATTAAAAAAAATCCAACCAGAAGGAACCTTCCTGGCATGGGGAGGGGAACGGCCTTCTTCTCAGCTCTCCCTTCCTCAGGAGCTTCATCAGAATTTGGGGGGACTGAAGAATCTGTGGGCAGCTCTTTCCCCACTTGTCTGGACTAGGGGTGTGTCTCGTGGGGCGTGGCCACCTCCTCCATCCCCTTCCACCACTTGCACGAGTCGGGCATCCCCTTGTGTTCTCCGTCTGGGTGAACCAATCGCCAAGCTTGCTAATGGCCCAGGGGACACTAGACTTAGGCAGTCCTCAGCTTCGTAGGGTTTGGTGCTTGCTAAGTGGTTTTCTAATTTATACTTTTAGCTGCTCAGCCCAAGAGGGCATCTCATCCTGTCCTGGCGGGTCACGAGGCTGCAGGCTCTCCAGCATGAGCACTAGAGGTGCGTTAAATGGATAGATTGATAATAATAACTCAGTTTTTCTTCCTGCTCCAATTCATTCACAGGCGCCCGCCACCTGCAGAGGAGTCCCTAGTTTTAGCTTGGACCACTGGCTTTTATGTCTTCACTGGCATCCCTGGGTTTTATTCACACCGAGCTGCTCACCACTACTTGATCTGTTTTTCATCTCGCACCATGCCTTTCTGCTGGTCTGCTTCATCCTCACCTCCTTTGGTCCCGAGTGGTTCTTGGCTTGGCTTCCTCTGCCACTCTGTGACATTTGGGAAGTGTAAAGGGTCTTGCACCACGTGTGCAAACCCTGCGGGTCTCCGGCCATTTACTTCTCTGTCTGTGTGGCGCCAGGAGCCACTGCTGGGTTTTCCAAGGCGTAGGCAGGATCCCCATCATCTCACGTTCAACAGAGTAGGATCTGACATGTTTTGAATAAAATCTTATCTAGGCCAGTGGGAAATGGTCTGTGAGGTTTGGTGATTGTGGATTGAAGCTGTTTTGCTAAGGCTTGAGTGGTCACCTCTAGGTGGGACCTTCCCAGGGGGTGTGCATGGGAATATTAAGGGCCTGCAGCAGCTGAGCTGGAGATCCCGCAGCCTGGGTGGTGGCGGTGGTACCTGGACTGCCCAAACCCATCTCTAGCTGGCAGCAGCTCCTCAGCTCACTTGCCTGTCACCAAGTGGCACTGGGGGCCCAGTGTGCTCCAGTTATAAGCTTTTGCAGAGAAGTTGGATGTTTAGCTTTGAATTCTGTGATCCGTCCCCAGCTTTTTAATGCTGGCAATTAATTCAAGTTAGGAAGGAAGGGAGGGAGGAAGATTTTACAGCGTGTTTAAAAAAAGGAAGGAAGTGAGTACAGGATGAAGAAAGGGAGGAAAGAAAGGAGGCAGGAAGGGAGAAGGAAAGAGGTTAGTAGGGGAGAGAGGAAGGAGGATGGAAGGAAAACTGAGTGGCACAAACAAAGCAGGTCCATGAACTTGACTCACCTGTGATCACGAGTTTGTCACCTCTAGAGAATGAAATCTAGGGTAAAATAAGCAGGTATTTAATTTGTTTTTTGGAGGCCGGTACCTTTTCTATTTTATAGTATTTAAATGTTTCTATCAAAAGTTCTAAATCTGAGATAGATTAAATCACCGAATGTTTCTGAGCAGATCAGAGGTAACAAGCCGTAGAAGAACTGATGCTGTCTGTTGTTTTAAAACTCCTGCCTTTGTTTTCTTGATATTATTAGCTTTAAATATTCTTCTGAACACACTCTTGCTCTCTCCATGCAGTTAAGCTGGTTCAATTTAAAGATTGTCATAAAGTTAATTTTTTATAAGATGCATCAGGTTATTAAATTTAGTAAACCATTGCCTTCATTATTTTGTGCAAACTTTGGCACTCTGCAGAACTGGCTTAGCACTACTGCATTTAGCTAATTAAACTGGCCATCAGCTGTGGTATTAGGAGCGTGAGGGATGCTATTCTCAGGGGCTTTCTCCAGGACTTTCAAAGTAGGTAGCGTTATTAAACTTCTTCTTCTTCTTCTTTTTTTTTTTTTTATAAAATGCTACACTCCAGAGATACGGTTTACTATAAAAGTGTTATTGTCCTTCCTGTTAAGCCATCATCTTTTTGAAATAGCCGTGCTTTGTTTTTGCTCCAAAGGCAATTGCAAAGAATAAGAAAATGGAGTTGTCCAGGGCAGCTTTTAAAAGGAGAACAGCAGCATAAAACGCATTGCTCAGATAAAGGAAGATGGGAGACCCAGAGTATAATTTTACAAGTCACAGAGGTACATGGCTCACCCACGACTACAGGAATTCTCAAAAGGAGTAAAGGCCTGTTGCTGGTGTCACGTCAGATGTGCTTATTTGGTAATAAAAAGTCCATTGCCATAGATTTTTGCGTCAGGTGTGATAGCGGGACTTAGCAGGCTTGTTTGGGAAAATAAAATTTGATAGAACAAAGATGTGCCCTTTCCCCGCAGATTTCTTGGTAGTGCAGGAAACTGTATCTATGCAGGATTTAAATACTCATTCGTTATTGAAAAGGTATTTAGAAGGCTATCCGTGTTGCAGTTTGAAACAAGTTGGATTGTTTTAAGATGGTCCAGAATTGTGGCCTATTAGCAGTCTGCAAGAACCACGTGTTCCTTTAGCTGGTGGTTATTAAATCCTACTGGCTGCTAGTTCTGTGAAATAAAGAGATAAAGAGGTGTAAGTCCCGAGCAGTTTACTGTTACCCTGGGAAGCTCTGGGGCCTGCGTGTCCTTGTATTATACTCTCTCAGTACTCAGTACTCTCTCAGCCATTTAAAAATATGGGAGAGTACTCAGTACTCTCTCAGCCATTTAAAAATATGGGACCTGGGTGGTGCCTATGGCTCAGTGGGCAGGGCGCTGACCCCATATACCGAGGGTGACAGGTTCAAACCCGTCCCTGCCAAACTGCAACAACAAAAACAAATAGCTGGGCATTGTGGCAGGTGCCTGTAGCCCAGCTACTCAGGAGGCTAAGGCAAGGAAATTGCCTAAGCCCAGGAGTTGGAGGTTGCTGTGAGCTGTGTGATGCCTCGGCTCTCTGCTGTGGGAGATAAAGTGAAACTCTGTATCTACCCTCTCCCCTCCCCCCCCCCAAAAGAAAGAAAAATGGGCCCAGAGGCTCAAGCCTGAAGTCCTAGCACTCCGGGAGGCTAAGGTGGGTGGATCACTTGAGTTCAGGGGTTGAAGACCAACCTGAGGAAGAGGGAAACCCTGTCTTTACTAGAAATAGAAAAATTAGCTGGGTCTTGTGGCTCATGCCTGTAGTTTCAGCTACTCTGGAGGCTGATGCAAGAGGATCGCTGGAGCCCAAGAGTTTGAGGTTGCTGTGAGCTAGGCTGTTGACACTGCATTCTAGCCTGGACTTTGTCTCACACAAAACAAATAAAAATGTGGCTACTACAGAATGGCTAAGAATTGTGTATATCACTTTCCCCCCAGTCTCCTACATCATTTATTTCCCCTTTAATACCATCTGATGAGACTGTGAGGAAAAATATTTCTGATCGTTGCATTGACCTGGAAACTTCAAAGGGACCCAGAGCCTACCATTTCTCCTGGTTCTTCTGGATAAAGAAGTCCCAGACTTACAAGGGAAGTGATGTGTGGCTGTTTCATGTTGCTGCCATATGGCTGTCAGCATTTCATTAGCCTGATTGATGGGGCGCATCCGTCAGCAAGATTTCATCCCCTGCCTGCCCCCAGCTTGTATTGGAACAGCTGGGCTCCAAAACCTGGTGTTTTACTTCTCTCTCTTCTCCAAAACCATCTAGGTGCCTCTGGCTCACTGGTTGTGATAAGGGGTAAAATTGGCGTCACAGGTAAAAATGAGTATATTTTGGATTTTATTGTTTTCTTGGCTCATAGCTTGGCGATAGGGGTTCACATACCAAAGAGGAGGCAAACAGGTGTAGGAGAATATTTCAGATTTGAAATCCCTTGTGTATTATTTTAATATCTAAGTATCAGAGCTCATCTTCAGGAAATAAGTGGATATTTTGAAATGTAGAATTTCACAAAATCTCAGAAAATAACTTCAGGTTGCCTCAACATTGAAGTTTTTCTAGGATCTTGTTATTGATTTCAATTTCGTTGTGATCAAGAGCATGCTTTCCAATTTTAGTGTTTTCAAATTTGGTAAGACTTGCTTTGATCTCTGTCCATAGTCAATTTTGATAATATTCCTAGGGAACTTGAATGTATATTTTGCTGCTACATTCACTGTTTAGCATATTCAATTATTTCCAGTTTGTCAGTTATGTTCAAATCTTCTGTGTACTTTCTGTTTGTATCTAATTTTTATTTTGTCTGTTACCAAGAGGGACATGTTAAAATCTCCCACTATGATTGTAGATTTCTCTGTTTATCCTCTTAATTTTGTCAGTTTTTGACTTATATAGGAGAGACTCTGTTATTAGGTACATACCAATTTAGAGTCAATGTATATTCTTGTGATTGATATTTACCATTATGAAATATGAGGCTTTTTCTCTCGTAATACTTCTTGCTTTCTGAGATTTGCATAGCTATTCCTGATTTTTTTCAGCTCATGTTACATGGTATATCTTTCTCATTTCTTTAAACTTTTTTCTTTATATTTAAACATACAAAAATAATGCATATTCTTTTAAAAGGAGCATTTTGTGTGTGTGTTTTATCTAGTCAGGCAACCTTTATCTTTTAATTGCAATCTTTAGTCCATTTATATTTAATGTAATTACAAATCTGTTTGGGTTTAAATGTACCCCACCTTATTACTGGCTTTCTATTTAACTTGTGTGGTTTTTGTTTATTCCTTTCTTGCCTTCTTTTTATTGTTCTATTTTTTGTTTGTTTGTTTCCCATTAGCTTGTTAAATTTGTAGAGATTACAAATTGGATCTTTGACTTATTAAAGTCTAATATAAATCAGTACTATATTACTTTCTGGATGAAACAAAGGCCTTAGGATCATCTCATTTACCTCTTATGTGTTATTATTATTAATATAATAATTCTTGCTGCATGTTTTAATACAAACAAAATATTACTGTCATTATTTAGTCTTTCCATGTCTTCACTCTTTACATAGTTCTTTGTTGCTTTTTGCATTTCTCGAATTTTAGCAAGGGTCATTTTCTTTCTGCCTGAAGATAAGCCTGCTAATGAATCAGATTTGTTTTGTCTAAAAATTATGTTCTCTTTTATTTTTATTTTTTTATTATTTTTTGTTCTCTTTTATTTATTTATTTATTTATTTTTGAGACAGAGCCTCAAGCTGTCCCCCTGGGTAGAGTGCCTTAGCATTACAGCTCACAGCAACCTCCAACTCCTGGGCTCAAGTGAGTCTCTTGCCTCCGCCTCCCAAGTAGCTGGGACCACAGGCACCCGCCACAACGCCCGTCTATTTTTTTGGTTGCAGCCGTCATTGTTGTTTGGCGGGTCCGGGCTGGGGATTTGAGCCCGCCACCTTAGGTGTACGTGGCTGGCACCTTAGCCGGTTGAGCTATAGGCGCCAAGCTGTTCTCTTTTATTTTTGAAGGATATTTTCACCAGGTATAGAATTCCAAGATAGAAGTTTTATTTCTTTCAGCCCGGGCTTTCATGTTTTCATGGAGTGGTATAGCTATCAGTGTTACTGCTTGTCTCTTAACTGTTCTGAGACTGTCTTCAGTTTTCAGTAGTTGTACTGTGCTATGCCTTGGTGTGAAACATCTATTTATGTATCTCTCTATCTGTTTTATTCTGTTTGTGGCTTAATTCTTGAATTTGTGACTTGGTATCTTTCATTAATTTTGGAAAATTACCAGCCATCATGTATTCAAATATTACTTATGTCTTAATCTACTATTTCTCTTCTTTTGGGAATAAGGTTACATGTATGTGTAAGAGCATAAGAAAATGGGCTTCACATGTCTCTTATGTTCTTTGCTTTAATTATTTTTTACCCTCTTTATGTCTTATTTTAGATATTTTTAAACTTATTTTCTAGTTCCCCAAATCGTATCTTCAGCATTGTCTTGTCTTTTGTTAAACCTTTACATCGAATACTTAATTACTCTTACTGTGTTTAAGTTTCAGGGTATTTTTTTTTAAGTGTTTATAGTTCCCTGGCAAAATTCTCCACCTTATCTTTTAGTTCCTTTAACATATTAATCAGAGTCATTTAAATCGCTTTTTCTGCTGACGTTTTTAGGTGGATCACTTGTATATGTATTTTTATTTTTTTCCTCCTGGCTTTTGGTGAAATCTTGTCTTTTTGTATGCCTCACTATTTTTGTCTTCATACCAGAGGTTTTGTGTGAGAGCTTGAAGTCATTGTAGACTCTTCCTACAGAGAATATTTTCTTTTGCTTCTGGTAGGTAGATAGGGACAAATCACTTTAGTTTGATTAGAAAGAGAAATGGCTTGAAGTTGAGTTTCTACCCTTTTGAAGGCTGGTTTTTACAAGGGCACAGCCCTTTAAGTCCCCAAACAAAAGTCAGGTGTATTTACCAGTGCCCTAAGCTCAGATTTGTGTTTTTATTTTATTTTTTGTTACCAGACTGCTAGTAGCTGAGCCTATCTTCCCAGGCTCTCAACTACTACTTTTGGAACTGTAATATGACTTGAGGGGCAAAAGCTGCCAAATGCTGGCCGTTTAACTTTTTCAGATCTTGACTGTAGAACTTCTGTCCTTCTGATTCATTCAGACAGACACGTGTCTGTGTGTATACGCCCGTGTACACAGATGTGGCCAGGTGTTTTAATTGTTCTCAGTAGGAGGGTGGGTCTCAGAAACCTGGGGTGCCATTGGTGGGAGCAGAGGTCCTGGAAACACTTGTCACAGAGCAGAGAATGCTGTCCTTAACCTTCAGTGAAGGATCTGGTCCTTACTGCTGGATAAATAGCTGGCCATGCCATGAACTCCTCTTGTATGGCCTGGCCTTCAACTTGGAAATGACTGTGCCTGTTTTCTCACGCTCATTCTGTTGATCATCTGGGCCAGGTGATTCTTTGTTGTTGGGGGTCTGTGAAGCCTTTTAGCATCCCTGGCTTTATACCATTAGATGCCAGTATCACTTGTCCCCGTAGTTGTGGCTGCTGAAAATGTCTCCAGACATTTGTACCTGGCCCCTGGGGAAAAAATTGCCCCTGGTTGAGAACCCCCAGGGCAATGCAGTTGATGCTCAGTGAAGGCCACTCATGTGACTCAAGGTGTGACATTATGCTTCCTAATGGTGACTTTCCTTTACCCCATAGGGTTTGAAACTGCCAAGTCGTTTGCCCTCCATGGTGCCCATGTGATCCTGGCCTGCAGGAATATGGCAAGGGCCAGTGAAGCCGTGTCTCGCATTTTAGAAGAATGGGTAAGCACTTGACCGTCTCTGTTTTTAATTCTCCAATGCACACGCTGGGCTAAGCACGCGGAGATTTTAGTGCAGCGTCTACAGTTTATTGCTTTTGAAATAACGTCTTTATTTTTAAAGTCATCTTCACTTTGTTTATTTTATGAATGAAAGGATGAGCAAGCCCATTATTATCCATGAGTTTGTTTGTAGTTCACTGTCAGTGTCATCTGCCTTATTAGTCAGTGGTTTGAAAATGTTTACTCACTTAACTCATTTGTTAAGAAAAATAAAACGTGGTTAGCACCAGGGAATGCAGCTAGGAGGTTGTTATGTGCATGGTTTTTAAGATTAGAAGGGAGTAGGCTTTAATCTTATCTCTTGTGTTTTTTTTTTTTTTTTGCTTTTCTCTCTCTTTGTGGATGTTGGCGTTAATATGACTCTGCATAAACATTTATTGAAGGCTTGTCGTGCTCTTGGGATTAGGGTGTAGCATCAAACAGAATGCAATCCTTGCCCTCATGGCTTACCTTCTGGGAGACAAAGACCACAAAGGGATAACCAAGTTTAATGTTTAATGTGGAGTCAGGCTGCTATAAGGTTAATCAAGTTCAGGAAAGCAGAAGAAGAGCTGTGGACTGACAGCAGAGTCTTTCTGATGGGTGCTCAGCAGGAGCCCTCCAAAGCAGTGACATTGAGCCTGAGACCTGAATGAAGTAAAGCAGTAAGCCGTGCAAATGTTAGGGAAGATACGTTCTTAGCAGTAGAAATGTCACGTGCAAAGGCCCTGTGGTGCCTGGAGAATTCAAGGGTCATCAGGGAAGCTGGTGTGGTTGAAGGAAGGTGGAATAGGAAGAGGCAGGAAAGATGCCAGTGGGAGGTTAGAGGATGTTGGGTGGGGTCTCCAGAAAGATGTGAGGGGGTGTGAGCTAGGGAGGGATGGAAGCTGAGTGCTTATGTAACATGACCTCTGGTCTTTGCATGAAGTACAGACTGCGTTTATTCCTTCACTTGCCATTCATTCACTTGATCATGAAGTGTGTGACTGTGATGGGCGCTGCACTCTGCTGCTGTTAAGGTCAAATGACCATTGTCACTGTCTCTCCAGCACTTTCAGCCTGTCGTGGAAGACAAATTTAACCCAGGAAACATAGGTATGAGTGTAAACTTGCAAAAATGGTGAGTGATACTGTGGGATAGTGATTAATACCAGGGAGTTGGGAGATTGTTAAGTGTCCCCGAGGAAGCAGTGATTGAGCTGAGATCTTAAAGTGGACTGGGGGAGGGTAGAGAAGGGTGAAATGGAGTGGGATAGTGGCCTGAGCAGTGGCCGGGGGAGGCGGCAGATCCACGGGCATGGGGACAGTGCACGGAGCCTGCGTAATCCTTGCCGAAGCCACCTTCATTTTCTGAACACTGAAAGATGTTCTTGTCATCTTGAAGAAACAGACCATAGTATACTTCAGAAAACTGCAAGTGTTCTGGCCTGAAAAGTCCGGAAAGCAAAGAGAAGGAATATCTGTTTGTGTTTTTTCAGTATACTTCTGATGAAATATTGCAAATTCCATATGTGTCAAATGAACTCATCTTGAGCTCTCCGGATTCATAATTTTGGGTTAAATCTTAAAAAAGGCAATGCTCTATTTTTTTTCTGATTTTCTGAGCATCTTTTTGACTAAAGGTAAAAAGTAATAACCTCTATTAGGTGGGATGGTAGTAACCTTCAGAGAGGTATAAAGCAGAGAACAAATGGTAATTCATACATATGATTTGACTCTTCGTGCAGAATGGGAAGGCAAGCGATAAACAGTGCACATTCTTCCTTCGTCTGCTCTTGAAGGTAAACATTATTAACCATTTGTGTGTGTGTGTGTATATATCATTCCAGTAAAAGGTTACATATGTACAAGTAAACACACGTACCGTTCTGTACTTTGATTTTTTTTTCTTAATATCATAGGAGATCTTACTATGTGTGTAGATCTCTTTCGTTGCTTTTAAGGACTGCGTAATATTCCGTCATGTCTTATGGTATGAGTTATGTCACCAGTGTCCTTTCTGGGGGACATGGAGGTTGCTTGCATAGTTTGCTGATGCTTGTTATTCCAGCCAAAGCCATTTTATAGTTTTCTCTTTCCTGCATGAGTCGTTACAATTTCATGGAAGATTGGGCCTAAACTATGCTGCAGTGAACGGGCCCCCACGAGCAGAATCTTAGTAGCAGATTCCTTAATTCAGGGGAATATGCTGTGAAAATTTTTGGTACTGGTTTCTTAGTTGTTGTCTAGCAGGGCGGCTTCAATTTCCATTCCCAGGACAAGGTTGACAGGCAACTGTTGTCTGGCAGCACGGAGTGTCCAACTTGTAAAATGTTGCCCATTTGATGTTTTTATATATATGTATATATATATATATATATATATATATATTTTTTTTTTTTTTTGCAGTTTTTTGGCTGGGGCTGGGTTTGAACCTGGCACCTCCAGCATATGGAACTGGTGCCCTACCCTTTTGAGCCACAGGTGCTGTCCTGATATAATATTTTAAACTAGAAATATAAAATTCCAGTGGCCCCAGTGATGCTGTAGTAACCATAGTATACAGTGGTATTAATGATTAAACCTGTCTTGGGAGATAATGCTGAGCCCAGTTGTTTTTGCATCTTTGAATGTACCCTCTTCTTTCCTTTGAATACAGTGTGTAAGAGAATAAATTTCATCTTTTTTCATTCCATTTTATCTGTCATTTGCTGGATAGAGACAGATTCCTGGAACTGCTCTAATGGTTTGTGGCACCTTGGGCACATCGGATGGGGCGACCTTGAAGTACCCCCGACCCAGTCTCTCTCTCTCTCTCTCTCTCACTGGAAGCTGTAACTGGGGCCTTGTGAGTTTGTTTCACCTGCTAGAATTGTTCATTGTGTAGTTCTCCACTCTGTCTCATAGGACCTTGAGGTAGAGCGGAAATCCCAGGGAAAGGATTAATCTGGAAGCATTCCTTGTCTGGGACACGGAAAAGGAGCCAAGAGTGGATGCTCAAGACACATTTCTAACGTTTCACTTAGATTTTGTAGCTTGTGGGCTGAAGGAACTTGAACCGTTCATCACCTCTCGTCTGTTCACTGTTCTGTGTATTCTCTTTACCGTGCTCTTCTTTTCCTCTAGGTTATGATTTTGGAAGCTCATATTTAGCATCAAAAGCTGCCATCGCCCTGTCATATCACCGTGCTATTCATGTCACACAGACAGTGTGCGAAGTCCTAAGACTGCGTCGACGGCCTCAGTTGATCTTGGTCCCCAGCCAACCCCCTTCCGGACCCTTGACCCCTGCTGGCCCACTTTCCTTCAGGTCCTCCCTCAGCTCAGGTCTCTGTGCAGGGATTTCATCTGGCACATCATTAAATGCCACCTCCTCGTGTTTCTCAAGGTCAAGGTGATCGACTCCGGTTTTTCAAGCTGCTAGCCAGCTTGAGTGTGTTCATACTTCATCTGGGATGACTCATACCAGGATCGGGCCGGGAAGGCGCTGCAACATATTGGCACCTCACGGGGGATTCTCACAGCCATCCAAAGTTTTTTGTTGCAGCAAAAGCTCGTTCACAAGTCTTTGGGCTGTTTGGCGCAGCGGAGACTCTCTCGTGCCAAGGCTCTGCGGGCATTCTCGGCTCCGGCTCCTTCCTCCTCCCCCAGCTTGCTCTTCCTGCCTTCCCTGCATGGTCCCATTGCCGTGTTCCAGAACATTCGATTCTGCTTCGTAGCCGGGGGAATGCTGTTCTCACGTCCACGATGGGGGCAGCTAACAGCCTCCCCACCAAATCAACCAGTCCTTGTTCTGTGCTGTGCCTTGAGCCGGGCACTTTCTCTCTCTTGTTCAGGAGCTTGTGGTGTGGGGGACTCTTCTGGAGCCTCACAGGGGCTGAGCCCAGTTGGGCCCCTTGCTCAGTCCACTGGGCTTTTCAA
This sequence comes from Galago senegalensis, assembly GCA_963575145.1. Taxonomy (NCBI): domain Eukaryota; kingdom Metazoa; phylum Chordata; class Mammalia; order Primates; family Galagidae; genus Galago; species Galago senegalensis. The sequence goes on along the minus strand of CAUYTI010098563.1, from coordinate 31,432 downwards.
CCCCAGGTTGCATCTCACTACCCTGCCCCACGGCCACGCTACTACATTCTACTGCATTCAGCATCCTAAGTGTGTGTGTGCCCTTCAGGTTTTGCTTTCTGAATCTCCTGGAGTGATTAATTTCAGGATTACTCATATTTATTAAAGGGAGCAACTCTGCTCTGCCCATTATCCCTTTACATTCAAGCTATCCTTTGTTGAGCTCTCAGATTCCTTCTACAGAGATCCAGCTATTTGGTAAAACATAATTTAAGTAAAAAACACATGCCATATAAAAGTATACTAAGACCCTGTATGTAATTACTACTACTACTAATTGTTTCATGGGGAAATAATATCCTGCTGAGATGGTTTAGATGCTCCAAAGTTAGAAATAAGAAAAGAAATGATAACAATTAAAACGGGATAATGTGGAGAGTGCAGAAGTAAACCATCCTCGTAAACGGCCGATTCATTTAGTGCAATTAGAAAAGGAGGGAGGACCCAAGTGCAGCGACGCTTGCTGGTCGTCTCAAATACTTAGGAGGCTGGGGCAGGAGGATTGTTTGCGCCCAGGAGTTGGAGGCTGCAGCAGCGAGCTACGATTGTGCCAGTGAATAGCCTTCACACTCCAGCCTGGGCAACATAGACTCTGTCTCTTAAAAAAATAGGAAGAAGAGGCCCATCTAGCCTCCAATAATATTTAAATTTAAAAACTGTGTTCTATAGTCTACAGGGTCTGCCGCATTTACACCCTTATGTGGATTACAGACTGCTGCCTCTTATCACTAAGACAAGTACCTAATAATCTCCTGTGTCTCCAAAGGAGCCAGTGTGTGGCTGGTTGAGTGGGAAATGTTTCATGTTTTCAAGATGGAGGGGTGGCTCTTTTATTATTATTATTATTGTTGTTTTCAGAGAGTGTCTCACTTTATTGCCTTGGGTAGAGTGCTGTGGCATCAAAGCTCACAGCAACCTCAAACTCTTGGGCTTAAGCAATCTACTTGCCTTAGCCTCCCAAGTAGCCGGACTACAAGGGCCTGCCACGAGGCCCAGTTATTTAGATATGGGATCTGGTTCTTGTTAAGGCTGGTCTTTGAACTCCTGAGCTCAGGCAATCCACCTGCCCTGGCCTCTCAGAGTGCTGGGATTATAGGTGTGAGCTGCCGTGCCTGGCCAAGGTGACTTTTTTTTTTTTTTTTTTTGTACAGAGTGGTAGTTTGTCCCTATTAGGACTGCGTGTGACAGGTGTGTCTGAGCTCACAGTGCTATCATTCATGCTTTCCCTCACTCAGGATTTATGGGAGTCGAGTCTTTGAGGAGGTCTGTATGGCCCTATGCTGAGGCCTGAGGACATCCCGGGGACACTACACGTACAGTGACTTGCTGGGTATCAAGACACCTCAAGGCTTCAGTGTCCTAAGGGAGAGCTCTCGAGAGACCTAAGGGGGCTCCCAGTTCTTCCTGCCTCCCACCCTTTTGGATTTCTAAATAGGACTTTCTCAATTTAGGTCCCTAAAACTTGAGATCTGAAAGTCAAGGTCCTGTGAAGGAAAGCGATTGATTGAGGTGACTGGGCAGTGAGTAGACCTGAGCTTACCACCATCCCCCCCACTGGTATTTTGCCAGAAGTAGCAGTGGCAGATTGAGAGAGTGTGGGGGTTGTCATGAGTGGTCCAGGCCTGCACTAAGTCTTTTTATTATGTCAAGAGTGAGACAGGAAGTGTGAAAGAGCTCGTGTTATTGGGCACTGGCAGTTAGTGATGTGTGGAGCCCATTGAGTGCTATGAAATTCTGGCATCTCCTGGGGGTTGACATAGCCAGTGTGTCAGGAGGATGACTCTCTTTGAGTTACTATTTCACACACCCTGGACTCCCTAGGGTGGGTCTTGAACCTGTTCGCCTATTAGACAGGAGAATGACTCACCTGTGTTTGGTTTGGTGCGAAGGTGTGGTTCTCAGGAAAGACTTCAAGCCCAAGGTCTCTGAACTTCTAGCTTAGGACTTCATGTCTTCTAGAGATTCAGGAGGATGCGAGAGGGGTCCAGCTCCGCTACTCTCGACTTTTCATGGGCATTTAGCCAGGTTTCCTAAGCGTCCCAGAGAAGGCAAGCTGGGTGGTCTTTGTGGTGCCTTGTGCTGTGGCATCTTAGCCCATTGGGCTCAGTTCAGAAACTGGGTCTCTTTAGTGCCCTGGAGCTCACCTGCCTTTGAACTAAGGACTAAAGTACATAAAAGAATCCCTCCCTGTCCCCTACCCTTCATATTCTACCTCTGTTGTAACCAAAAATGTCTCTAGACATTACTTAATGCCCCTGGAGTACAAATCATCCTCACTGATAAAAAGGGCTATACTGTCGGTGAAGATTAGAATCAGATACACCCTATGACCTTGGGCAAGTTTCTTCACTTTTCTAAACCTTAGTTTCTTCATCATTAAAATATCAATAATTATTAACACCTATATCAAGACACACAGGTGGTTTTATTAAACACGTCGTCTGTGTGCAAAGTAAGAACACATTATGGGATTAGACTAAGTGCTCAATTAAATGTTAGCCACTGCTATTAATAATGACAACAGTAATTTTTTATTCAGATGTGAAAGTGCAAAGGGATCTTTTCTGAACCTCTCTAAGTGGCTGAAGAAGCGCTCTAGGGAGGATGTTTATCAGCGTGATTCAAATGGAGTTGCCATGAATTCCTTTTCTGGTTTCCAATGGCCGGACCCCTCCATGGTGATAGATGCTGTATTTAGTTTGTTGATTAGTATTTTCCCGTGTAGCTCCTAGTAGCACTCAACCGTCATTTGAAAAGCCATCTTAATTATTTATGTGATTGCTTTTCCTTTTGTATTTATGAAGAAGGACAGTTTGCATATATCTAGGAAAGGTGATTAAGGGATTAGTCATCAGGAACAGGGAGCAGCGGTTTATATTGAAGTGGTTATGGAGAAAGCAGGAGATAAGGGTAAAAATAAAAGGTTTACTAGTCCCAGGGAACAGAATGTGTGTATTCTGGGGGGAGCGCCCATGCTGGCCTGATTGTTCCCACATGGTTGGTGGCTGAAGTGTTCCACTGATTCTGATTTTTAGTGCTGTTAATACTGGGTCTGTCTATCTCCCGGGAGTAAAGGCATGAGGAAAATACTGGCAGCACCGTGCCACCGTCACTGCAGCAGCGTTGATGAGCATCGGAGATAACGACTTGAGCAGTTTTCAGATTCAGATTCAGGTCATATATTTGGTGCTGACCGTTGTCTTAGGCACATGGGCTCCACACTTTGCTGTGCTGTTTATTTGTTTATTGAGAGGTCGAGACAGACACACACAGGGTCTCACTCTGTCACCCAGGCTGGAGGAGCTGGTTCACAGACTTGTTTCTATCATATTTTATTTATTGAAAATCCAATACTGTACCGAAAAACAATTTTTTTTTTTTTTTGAGACAGAGCCTCAAGCTGTCCCCCTGGGTAGAGTGCCGTGGCACCACAGCTCACAGCAACCTCCAACTCCTGGGCTCAAGCGAGTCTCCTGCCTCCACCTCCCAAGTAGCTGGGACTACAGGCGCCCGCCACAACGCCCGGCTATTTTTTGGTTGCAGCCGTCATTGTTGTTTGGCGGGTCTGGGCTGGGGATTCAAACCCGCCACCTTAGGTGTACGTGGCTGGCGCCTTAGCCGGCTGAGGTATAGGCGCCGAGCCGAAAAACAATTTTTAAAGCAAAATGAGGGGCGAATCTAGCAGCTGATTTAGGATGAACCATCTCAATAGTTATAACTATTAAGAATATGAATAGCTTTTATATTTTTGTTTAGCTGAAAAGCAACAGGGATGAGCCTGTAACTGGCCTTGCAGAGGCACAATCATAGCTCCCTGCATCCTTGAACTCCTGGGCTCCAGTGATGATCTCACCCCAACTTCCCATGTAACTGGGGCTACAGGCTGGTCTTGAACTCCTGTACTTCAGCCGTGCTCCTGCCTCGGCCTCCCAAAGTGCTAGGATCACAGGCATGAGACCCCAAGCTGGGCCTGTTGTGCTTTTAATAGACACTGACACCCCATATTTTCATGACACACAATTAAGGAGTGATGGGCCAGGACGCTAAGTAATAAATTGCTTGCGCTTTTAAGGACTACTGCAGAAATCCAGCTGCTTTTAGGCTCCCTCAAGTCCATTCGGTGCCTTCATGAACTGGTCTAGTTTTGCTGCTTGTGGGAATTTCCCCCAATCTCTTTTGGTACTAAAAGCTAAAATACCATAATTTGCATTTGCAGATGGAAGGCCGTAGGTGTGCGGCGGTCTTTTATGCAGTACGTGTGTATATGTGTGTTTGTGTGTGTGTGTGTGTGTGTGTGTGTGTGTGAGGGTGCCTATAGAAGGTGGGGAGGGGAACACATAAGTCTTGTGCCTGTCTGATCTGGTGTCTTGGCTTGAAAAAGATGATCATTATTCAGGGCATGGCAAGTTACAGGACTCATCCCCATTGCTTTGAATGATCTTTAGCTAAACAAAAATATAAAAACTATTCATATTATTAATAGTTATAGATATTGAGAAGGTCCATCCTAAATCAGCCGCTAGATTTGTTCCTCATTTATTTCCTTTAAAAATTGTTTTTCTGAATAGTATTGGATTTTCAATAAATAAAATATGATATAAATAAGTCTGTGAACCAGCAAGAACTACATAAGCCACTTGCTTAAATCAATAAGCACATAGTGTCACACACACACATACACACACACACACACACACACAGCAAAGATAAAGTTCTGAAGTTCTTTGGGACATTTGTTTGCAAAATATCACCTTCTTATTGTCACCTGCTGGTTGGGTTGGTTTTTGTGTTCTCACATTTGTCTGCGTACTAGGCACTGCACTTAGCATTTGGTGGTGAAATATTTGTGTTATGTCTTAAGCCCATTGTGCAGACGAGGCATTGGAGGCAGGGAGAGGAGAAAAGTCTTCCATAAGCTCACACAATGATATATACATAGTGGATCCAGGATTTGAGGCCATATTTCCCTGACCCCAAAGCCATCTTGTTATCTATTCAAAACTCTGGCATGCTCATGGCTTATCTCTTTTTACCTATGGGCCTTGGTTCTACCCTCTGAGCTGGATGTTGTATTCATAGGGATTTGCATGTGTTAGAATGTTTCTGGGCTCATAGTACCAGATTGCTTAGACTGGGAAAGAGAACACCATCCATGATTTTCTGTAATCTGGTGAAGTTGACGGAGACGGCCAAGGGAAGGTCGTTTCCCCTCCTTCCCAGACGTCTTTTGAGGTGGTAGTTGGTGTATGTACTATTCTATGTCAGTTCCCTATATGACCTTTCTTGTCACAGGCCCAGCGAAGAGTCTTTATCAGATAATACATTATTCATCCCCCTCCCAGACATAATCAGTTGCTAAAATATTCCGAGTTTTCCCTGTCTCCAGAATACCGAAATCTTGTGCCCGGTATTTAATCTCCAAGTTTTCCTGTTTCATTCCTCATCTGAAGGTGCGGCGTTGACTCCGTCTTCACTGTTATTCATTGCTCTTTGATCATCGGGTCTGTGTCTTCATCTTTTTTTTTTTTTTACCGGCCACTGCTCGTAGTCCTGAACCGCATCTTTCAAACTTTATAACTGTTGTGACCTTTGTATAATGAGGGCTGTGATGAACCGCAGAGTTTTAAGGAGTGAAAGTCAAGCTCAGGTGGCCAGCTCCAACCATCACTCCCAATCACGCGGATCCCAGAGCCGACGCATCCTTTTATTAACACAGGGTCCCCTGAGCTCTTATTAAGCGATTTTGACGTAGTTTGAAGAGACGGATTTCGTCCTCTGGTAGTGTTCAGCCAATGGCTGAGAGACCTGCTCCTGGCCACTCGACATTTAAGCTCCCTTATTTAAGAGGGAAGAAAATATGCCGGAGCCTGTTTTTCAAATTTATTATGGGGCATTTAGAAAGTCTCTGATGGAGCCAGTGTTACATTAAACAGAGAGGAGAAGCAGGTCTTGTGCTGGTAAAACCTCCCGAGCAAGGACAAGCAGCGAGACAGCTGTGCTAGAGGCAGCCGCTCTCGGATCTGGGCAGTGCGAGCTGCAGGAGATTTGGGTTTATTTTAGACTAATATGTAAATAGCAGCTAATTCTTAATTTACACAGAGGCAGCCCAGTGGGACAGAAGGAGTCCTGCAGTTAATGATGGAGAGAAGGAGAGGTGGCAGGGCCCACTCTCTCTGTTCCTGGGGATTCATCTGGAAGTCGTTACTGCCCCCCAGTCAACTGGAGGTTGCACATGTCACCAGGTTTTGAAGATATTATGAAAGGAAGCCTTGAGCATGGCTGTGGTGGTTTTAAAATCTGTCAGAAAAATCTTTGATAATCATCCTTTCAAGTAGCAGAGCCTAAGTCTTCTCCCTTGAGTTTGGGCTGTACCTAGTGACTCAAACATGACTCCCGAGGCTACCTGTGCTTGAAGCCACTCCTAGTGGTTTCCTCCTTGCTCTCACTCTTGGTCACTTCCCTCTGGGGGAAGCCAGCCGCCATGGAGTGAGGATGCTCAAGCTGGCCTGTGGGGAGGCCCCTGCAACACAGAACCAAGGCCATGGGTATGAACCCTTTTGGAATCCTCCAGCCCAGTCAAGCCTTCAGATGACCACAGACCCCCACCTGGACAGATCATATCATGAGAAATCTCGAGTCAGAACCATCCAGCAGCTAAGCCCCTTCTGAATTCCTGACCCACAAATTTGTTATGATACAAACTGTTTACTGTTATAAGCCACTAGGGCTTTGGAGAAAATTTGTGATGATTGTTATAACTAATACAGGATCTGTGGCCTCCACAGGAGAGGGAGTTCTGACAGAAAGCAGACAGTGAGTTTGAAGGATGAAACATGCACGGGTCCCTAGCAGGCCCCATCACATGCAAGGTGTCCTTGATGTTCTGAAGGTAGCATGGACCCCCAGGGTCACTTTGACCTCTCTCCAATGTGCAGACCTCTTTTATATTCCAGCCCCCCTGATCAGGGTGATCCTGCTTTGGCATAAGCTCCTCCTCTGATGAGTAACCCCCTTCCTCCCCAGGCAGTCATCGTGTTCTGCGCCTCTCTTAATGACAAAATTCTCCCTTATATTGAAGGCAGAATCCTCCTCCTCTCCTCCCTACCGGCCCTGGTTCTACCCTCTAAGTTAAACTGGCTGCCTTCTTATTAGAACCCAACTAATACCTCTCTCAAATTCCCTAAATAATAAATCTAAAGTGATTGAAGCTATCAGGTCACTAAAGTTGGCAGTGAGACCGGCAACCCCTGTCCCCCTTTTATTACTGTAGCCTGGGACGTGCACAGGCCATCAGCTGGGGAGCGCGCAGACGCGGGAGCTCAGACCCACTTCGCCTTCCCTGGAGTTAATGAATCAGCGGGAAGGAAGAGCACAGTCCGTCTTTTAAATGACCGAGGAACACTGCACTTATTTACTGACAATTCTCAGAGTCTAATTGTTCTGACTACAATGTGGTCTGTAAACTGGGTAGCTGGGAGAGACTTCAATGCATCTTTGTAATGGCTTTGTTGTTGTTTATTGAGAGGGACTAATTAACTTTGATTATTGCACTAATATTATGGCACTTTGACAGCCCTTCAGATTTATGACTCTGGGAAAATAAACAAATGAAATGCAGGTGCTGGAGCAGAAAGAATAAGTTATTACTGAACTTTAATTACTTGGAATGTGTAGCCAGGAGAGAATTAGTTGATGAATTACAGGATGCTTAAAATCTACATCACATTGTAAGCAATAAGAAGACAAAAATACTAAAGGAGGGGGGTTGGAGGGTGCTATTACTACAGCAGGAAAAGGTAGGGCACATCTGGAGTGGTCTTCACAGAGTTTCACTGATTAATCCCCATGGTTTCCAATGGCTCGGAAACTCCCACGGTGTTGTTACTCAAGTGTGGTCCCGGACCTGCCAGAGCAGCAGCACCCGAGAACTTGTTAGAGATGTGAATTCTTGGGCCCTACCCCAGAGCTTCAGGATCAGAATCCCTGGAGGTGGGGATCTGAAATCTGTGCTCCACAGTCCCTCCAGGAGCTCCTGATGCCTGCCAGAGAGGCGATGCACGGCCGTGCAGTGCTCATAACAGTTTGCTTTCTCTTTTATAAAAGGGCAAGTTCAAATTTTTTATATTTGCTTACAAAGCTCAAATGTTTTCCCAGCCCAGCTCTCCCAACTATCCCTAACACTTTCTTAAAAATGTACAAATATTTGTTTAACATCTATTATGTGCTAGGTCTAGTGGGTGATGCAAGATAGTTCAGAGGGATTTGACGGATGAGGTGACACCCCCAAACTGGAACCAGTGCCAGCACCTGGTGAGCATGGCGCGAGCAACACTCCCAGGACCCGTGTGCTTCAAAGTAGGAGCCTGTGAAGGAGGACATAGTGGCAGACTGTGGTCTGCACCCTGTCTGCAGCCCAAGTGGCGGGGGCGCATGTGGAGGGAGGGAAGGGCATGAACAGAGCGTGACTGGTCTGTCCTGGAAGTGGTACTAGTCAGGTTTGGGTGTGGTGTGGGGGACAGGGCTGGAGACACGCAATCTGACAACAGACCATTCGGGACTTTGGATTCCAGTCTTAGGAGAGTGGACTTGATTCATTTAAGTCCTTGCTGCCATCGAAGGGTCTGAGGGGGGGCGATGCAGCCCACATGTAGTGATGCAGAAAGACAGATGCTGAATTGGGGGCGCGGCACCGAGGCCTGGAGACGCTACTGACCCGTTAGCCACGGTTCAGGTCAGCAGTGGTTAGAGCGGCAGAGGTGAGCTGGAAAAGACAAGAGGGTGCTGAGCAGCCCGCTTAGTTCCTGACATTCAAGGAATACTTTAAAATCCATCAACCGAGTCCCACAGGCTAAAAATAATGAGCTCCTTTAACGGTGCCTGCTCTGAGGACCTTTCACAAATTTTAAGGGAAAGCATTCCTCAAATTTAGAAACTGCAAAAACTCGGAGAAACTCGCTTACTTCTCTGTTGCCTTCTCTTAATGGAAGGTGATGAGACACTTTGATGCTCAAACCCAGAAGAGTTGAAGAGTGAAATGAACAAGGAGAGGAACTGGGAAGCCCTAGTTATCTAACCAGCCAGCTCCAGAGGGAACTGGGGTAAATTCAGGCCTGGCTGCCCCTGGTCCCTATACTTCCAGTGTCTTCCTGTTACTTAGAGCCTCCTTTGTTCCCACAAAAGCTCAGCCGGCCTCCAGCCCAAGGCTGTTTCTAGTTTTTAGACAGCTGAAAACCTGACTGCGACTCCAGACCTCTTATTGTCAAGCAGACTGCTACGTTTTTATTCTAGAGGTTCTTTTGTTCATTTTCTTTCCACCACCTTCTGGAACCTTCCCCCACTTGTGGGGAGTGACGAGTACTTAAAGCCTAAGAGTGTGTTTTTATGTTAGACAGAGCCAAGGCTTTTCATGGTGTCAGTCTCCTACCCAGGGTTCATGTACTGACACGTAACAGTGCCTGTCGTTTCAGAGTGGTCTTCTGTTTGGGATGGTTCCCAGCTTGTCCATCTGTAAATGTGGACAGCTTGGAGCCAGTTAAATGTTTACCCTGGGTTCCCTGGGTCAATTTGCATCACGGGAGGAGATGCTGGAACACTTGGCGGTGCCGTTAATGATGGTAATCAAACTGCAGGCTTGGGTCACTGTTCCTGACATCCCTGCAGGCCTGCCAGCACTGACATTTTGGGGGAGACAGCAAAGAAAAGCAGAAATAATTCTGTAGCACTTTAGATTATCTGTTTAAAATAACATTTCCTTTAGTCACGCGTGACCCACTGGGCTCTCCATACTGTTTTAGCCAATACTTTGAGGGTACAGCAATGATCTGAGTGAACTTACACAAGAATAATATGAGGCCAGATTTAGGGATGAATTAGTGAAGCTGTTTGTCATCTTAGGAAGAGTCATGAATGAACTCTTCATATACTGTTATGAATGAACTCCTGGGTATACCGTGGTTGCAAATTGGTAACGTTTTTGGATGGCGAAGGGCTTTCTTTCTAAGATCACCCAATTTAACTCCCCTGCAAGATGTCCATACCAGGTAACTTTCTGTATGGGGTAACTTAGACAATTATGCCTTCTTATTTATTTTATTTTATTTATATTAAATCATAACTGTGTACCTTTATGGGGTACAAGGTGCTGATTTGATAGACAATGTGGAATGCTTAAATCAGACCGATTAACATAACTATCATCTCACTTATTTGTTGTGGTAAGACATGTATACTATACTCTTAGTCAGCAGTTCCTCAACCTGTGGGTCGCGACCCCTTTGGGGGTCGCCTAAATATAGCTTGCATATCAGATATTTACATCATGATTCATAACAGCAGCAAAATTACAGTTATGAAGTAGCAATGAAAATACTTTTATGGTTGGGGGGCACCACAACATGAGGTCCTGCATTAAAGGGTCCCGTCATTAGGAAGGTTGAGAACCACTGCTCTTAGTAGATTTGAAACGTACCATTGCATTGTGCACAGTAGGTAAGGTCCCACCAAATACCCTCCCTTCTGCCACCCTCCTCCCTTGCCCTCCCCACTTCCTTCTTACCCCTCCTTCTTTCTGCACTATAGTTGTGTTTTATCATTTGTATGAATGTGTAAGTGATGATATATTGGCTTCATAATAGTCTTGAATACTGGCTCGGCGCCTATAGCTCAACCGGCTAAGGCACCAGCCACATACACCTAAGGTGGTGGGTTCGAATCCCCAGCCCGGACCCGCCAAACAACAATGACGGCTGCAACCAAAAAATGGCCGGGTGTTGTGGCGGGCGCCTGTGGTCCCAGCTACCTGGGAGGCTGAGGCAGGAGACTCGCTTGAGCCCAGGTTTTGGAGGTTGCTGTGAGCTGTAATGCCACGGTACTCTACCCAGGGGGATGGCTTGAGGCTCTGTCTCAAAAAAAAAAAAATAGTCTTGAATACTTTGAATACTTTTTTTCCCCATTCTTAAGATACTTTACTGAAAAGAACATGTTTCAATTCCATCCAGGTAAATAGAAAACTTGCAAAGTCTCTATCCTTTTTTATGGCTGCGTAGTGTTCCACGGCATACATTTACCACAATTTGTTAATCCATTCACGGGTTGATGGGCATTTGGGCTGCTTCCATGACTTGGCAATTATGAATTGGGCTAATTATGCCTTCTTTGGAGACATATTATCCTGCTGTTTATTTGCCTATGGTAGAAAAAAATAGGTATGTTTTTACAAAGAACCCAGAAATGCCTGTGGGGCACGAAGATGACACCTGCCACTTCATGACCAATTGGGTGGTGCATTTAACTGGCCGCCTTATTTTCATGATAATAATAATATTGTTAACTAGTGTTGGATTCCAGCCACAGTGCTGAGCACTTTAGATGCATTAATTCAGCAGATTTTGTGACACCCCTATGAGACAGCTGCCATCACAAATCCTATTTGCAGATGAAAATCTGAGTTGCTGAGGAGTTTGTTGATGCTCACGCAGCAGCAGAGACTAAATGCCATGGAGCGTAGGAACTTCACTTGTCTTGCTCCTCTTGGTCCATAAGAGGGACTGAGTCAATATTTGTTGAGAGAGTGAGAAGGTAGAAGAAGAGTGACAGCTGAGCCTAGAGAGTTACAACCCAGGCGGCAGGATCCTGCCCCTGTCCAAAGGGCAGGTAGTTTGGGTTTTGGAAATCAGACCAGCAGAAGGTGCAAATATGTTTTTTGTTAGGTACCAAGGTATGTATGTAAGTTAATTTTCACATCGATGCTACTGAAATGTCCCTAATTCCTCAAGTACCTCCTAGCTTGATAGAGAGAGGCTTGTTATCTAGAGTACACTGTATTAAATGCATTTCAGTCCAGTTCTTTGAAAATTACTAGACATTCTGGAAAAGTGGGAGTTGGCTATAATGAAGAATGGACTCATACATCGACTTGATTTTGAAGGACGGAAAGATGAGACTTTTGGCTCGGCGCCTGTGGCTCAAGTGGCTAAGGCACCAGCCACATACGCCTAAGGTGGCAAGTTCAAGTCCAGCCTTGGCCTGCCAAACAATGGTGGATGCAACCAAAAAAATAGCCGGGCGTTGTGGCAGGTGCTTGTGGTCCCAGCTACCTGGGAGATGGAGGCAGGAGACTCGCTTGAGCCCAGGAGTTGGAGGTTGCTGTGAGCTATGATGCCATGGCACTATACCCAAGAGGACAGCTTGAGGCTCTGTCACAAAAAAAAAAAAAAAAAAAAAAGAAAATGAGCCTTTCTGGAGAACCCAAGAGTACAGAGGACTATTTTAAAGAGCTCGTGGGTGGAATCCAGGAGGATTCTGGGCTTTGCTTGAGGGGGTGTGTTCTCAGAGAGATTAGGTTGAGCAGAAATTAGTAACCACTTTAAAAATTGAAAGGCCTAACATGTTAGGGTTTGGGAGATAAATATAAAAACCTTTTTGTTTCCTATTGCTTAGGGCAGAAAGACGGGGTGGTGGTGGTGGTGGTGGTGGTTGGCTTTGCTTCTAATGTCCCTCTTCCATTTTGGTTCATAAGTGATTGTCCTGAAGGGGGTCAAGATAAATGCAAACTGAAAGATAAATTAATGAGAGCGAGAGGAGAGAAACAGGGAGAAATGGGACACACACACCCAGAGGACAGAGACACAGGGACGAAGGACAAAGGCAGAGAGGGACCGAGGTAGAGAGAGAAGGTCTCTAGCAGTGTTTCTATGGGGTTTCAGCGTCATTCTCTGTCTGATGGGGAGGTAGGGGCGTGTTGATCACTGTTCTCAACATTCTCTGATCATTTCTTGCTTGGAAAGGAGGAAATTAGAATTGTTGAGCTATGATTTGTTTTAATCAGAGAGAAATTGTCTAACATAAATCTCTCTGTGAGCGCTGGAGAAGCCCTAAAGCGGCCAGGAGGAAAAAAAAAAAACAACATATCAATACTTTGCAAAGGAGGAATGATTGTTCCAATTCGTGGCTTAATTGACTTTAAGCCTTAATGAAACTCAGGCCAGAGCGGGCAGCACCCTCTGCGGCTGGGATCAACAGTGAGCTCTGCGCCAGGAGAGGAGGAATTTAGGGTGGTTATTTGCTTCTTTGCTAGTGATGCAATTTTATAATTGACTGGGGCTACCTAATACCAGATAATATTTTTTTTCTCCCTGTAAAGAACGTAATTTTTTTTTTCTGACTAATGCAGTAATTTATTTTAAATTACAGCTTTTTCTATAGGAAGCCTTCATTTATGTTAGCTTATTGTTCCCCAAGTGAAATTTTACTGATGCCGTATAATTAAATATAGATTTTTTTTTAAGATAGTATATATTTTAAATTTATAAGTAGACAAACTAGGGGAATATAAAGTCTTTATTTAAGAAGAATAAATAGCCCGGTCTATTCGCATGCTGGCCCTTGGAAGGGATTCATTTAGCATCAGCCTGTCCCAGGTCAGTACTAGACTCTGTCTTGGGAAGGGCTGGCTGACTTCATCAGTCTGAAAGGATTAGGCCAGAAGTCCCCAACCTTTTTGCTGCCAGGGACCAGTTTTGTGGAAGAAAATTTTTCCACGAACTGGGGGTGGAGAGGGATACTTTGGGGATAATTCAAGTACATTACGTTTATGGTTCACTTTATTTCTATTATTAGTGCATTGTCATATACGTGGGTCATTATGAAAGTTTTGAGACACACAAAAACCCAGAAACAAAATCCGCCTGGACAGAAGCAGATGAAGGCCTCCCAGCAGCACCAATAAGCCCAGCAAGGAGAAACTTGCACAGGTGAATTAGAAAGGATGCTGTCGACTGTGTTTCTTGGAAGTGAAATAATGGATCATTACACAGTCTGTCTCAAAACTTTCATAGTGACCCATGTATATAATAATTACACAGCTCACCATAATGCAGAGTCAGAGGGAGCCCTGAGCTTGTTTTGCTGTAACTAGAGGGTCCCATCTGGGGCTAATGGGAGACAATGACACCCCAAATGTGTTATGTCCTCAGTTCAACCTGGATCTCTGAAATGCACAGTTTACCATAGGGTTCATGCTCCTGTGAGAATCCTGTGCCCCCCACCCCATCTGACAGGAGGGGAGGCTCCAGCTGTGAGTGATGTGAGTGACAGGGAGTGGCTGTGAATACAGATAAAGATTTGCTCCCTTGCTCCTGTCCCGGTCACCTCCTGCTGTGCAGCCTGGTTCCTAGGTCTGTGCTCCCTGTTGGGAATCATGGGGTGAAGACTTGGTGATACAGGTTTAAGTGATAGACCTAGGATTTGATCTGGCTAAATTTGCATCTGGTCTCTGCCATTTACATGAACCAGGTGACCGTCACCTCTGTAACATGAGGGTGATAACAGAACGGAAGCCACAGAGCTGCTGTGAAGATTAACTGAAGTCCTTTGTGTGAAGTGCTTAAGGTGGTACTTGAGTACTGGGATTGGTGCCTAGGGTGTGCTATCCAGGTGCTAGCAAAGAAGAAAAACACTGCCTGGGGCCCCTGGGTGGTCTGTCCGCCCCCCTTCCCCCACCTGCCTCTCTAGGCTCACATCTGATCATTCTCTCTCTTGTTCTAACCTTATCAAACTCTCTGCTGTTCCTAAACCTTTCCTTCTCTCTGCATCTTGGCATAGAATATTTCCTCTGCTTGGAAGGACCTCAGCCAAGCTTGTCCTCCTAACATCTGCCTCTGTGTTCTGATACTCTCTGCTCGTAGGTTTCTTTCCCAAAAAGCTTTCCTGAACTTCTCTTCCCTCTCTCCCTCAATCCCTCCCCACCTCCCTCCCTCCCTTCTTTCCATCATTCAGCAGATAGTGTCAGCCCCTTTCTCTGGGTCAGGCACAACCAGTGGTGTGGCAGTGACAAGGAGCATGCATTCCAAGATTTTGTATTTAAATATGCACTGATCCCATTGTGCTTTGCTGTTTTACCTATTGGTTGCCTTATATGGTCAATAAACATTGATGGGTGCTATTGTATGCCAGGCGTCCCACTGGACTCTGAGCTTATGTGGATACACTAGGCATTGTCCTTGCCCTCAAAGGCTCTAAGTGTGGCTACAGATATATAAATCAATAATAATAATAATCATATCAGGCACACTACTAGGGATGTGTGTGTGTGTGTATGAGTGTGTGGGTGGCCTGGTTTATGTCCTGAGCTGTCTAATACTTGGGCAGGAGCAGACATAATCCCTGCATTTCTCATAACGTTTAGGTGGTGTAGGACCAGTCGGTCAGGATGGCAAGAGGTTTTCTTGGACTCTGGCAGTCTAGTTAGTGGTTGGGAACATGGGTTTTGGAATCAGACCAGTGTAGGTTAGAATCCTGGCTCTGCCAGTCCCTTGCGGTGCTGTCACCTTAGTCATGGTGCTCTTCCATGTGTGACTATACCTTCCTACAGAAAACGGGGCCACTGCACCTCTGTACCAGAGGGTGCTTGTCAGGATTAAATGAGATAACGGTACCTAACTAGAGGCACATGCTCGGTAACACCTGCCAGGTCCCGCCCAGCCAGCTGAAAGCTTTGGAATGTTGCGTCTTTGTGCCTCGTACCCATCAAGGTTCCCCTGCCTCTTCCTCCCACAGTCCAGGCTCTTGGACCCACAGCGGGCTGGGTTCTTGGTGCCAGGCCGAGCCTCCTCTGGGTGGATTTGATTCCTGTTCAAACAAAGCTTCCTCACTGTGGTATTGGATTTTGTAGGACGGTGACAGTTTCCAGAAACCTCTGGTCCGTGAGCCAATTTGGAGAAAATTGAATCATTCTCTGTGCCTTTCGGCTTGCATCCTAAAAGACTGAGCAAACACTCTGGGCAGGCTTCAGCAGCTTCCCATCAAGGGTGCAATCACAGCCTCTGAAATAAAAACATCCCCCGTTGCTCTCTGCGTGTGAAGCTGGATTCTGTGCTTGGCACAGACCTCGGTGCTCGTGATAACACTTCCTCCCACCGTATCAGAAGATCCTAAGAAGGCAGAATCCACTTAACATGCTCAGTGCTTCTCCATACGGGCATGAAAAAGAAAAAGTTGGAGCTGTCAGGATCCCAAACATTCAGTGGCATTTCCAGCTAGAGGTAGGATAGGTCTTTTGAAGTCTTCAGAGAAGTGGTTTCATATTCAGATTCGTGGAGCTGGGCTGGGCTGGGACAGGCAAGTTTCTTAACGTGGCAATTCACTTGGTGGTTTCCCATCCTGCCGGAGAAATTGACATCATTATCACCGTCGCCAGGACCCCTCTGTAGAAATAATCGTGAATTTAGTAACTGACAATTGTAAGTGTTTTATGATTTGTGGAGAATTTATATGTGCCTGAAAATGGATGAATTAAAAATATTAAACAGCTTAAGCCTGCACCCACACGAATGAATCCTTGAGATCTATTTTTTCCCCCCTGCTTGTACTATAAACATATGGCATGAATTTTCTGCGCTCATTACAGATGCTGAGAGAAGGCAAAGACAAATATTTATATTACATTCATGTTTTACAGTAAAAACACTGTTCGGTTTGTTTATACAGTTCCACTGTTATAGTTTTTATGGTTGGTAATGAAACCACTGTACAGCAGAGCCCGGGTTATATAGCAGATCCGATAAGCCCTAATATTCAGGGAGATAGCCTAGATGGGATGGTCGATGCCACATGTGCACAGTCCGCGATGGAATTATGTGTTAGGTCAGACCAAGTTATGCTGTAATAACGAACACCCTCAGATACTCTGGGCTGCAGAGCAACAAAGGTTTATTTCTGGCTCAAACTGCATTTCAAACTCCTGAGTCGCTCAGAGGGCTCTGTTTTGATGGGATCTCGCTCAGCCACCTGGACAGGCACAGCAGCCTGCCTTGCTGGATGTTGGGACAGGGGACCAGGGAGGCGTGCTGACCCGTGTTGCCCACAGGCGACATCCCCCAGCACTGCTCACATCCCATGTGGCCAAGGCAAGTTTTATGGCCATGGAGAGGTCGAGTGTGCAAACTTCGCATGCGTGTCGAAGGAGGTGGAGAGCTGGAACATCAGAACAGGGAAAGGCTTCCTTCTGCAGCCACTAGGAGCTTTTTTGTGGTTACATCACTGATGTTCTAGTTTTAATGCAACTTTATCAGAAGGATACAGAAAGGGTGTCAGGCTCTCGTGTGCGTCTGTGCCCAAACTCGTTAACATTGGAGTCTTCATTTAAAGACTGACATTGGAGTCTTCATTTAAAGACTAACATTGGAGTCTTCATTTAAAGATGATCTGGATGGAAGGGATTCTCCACTTTCCCCAGGAACACATCACCATGCTTAAAAGTCTTCAAAGCTACAGACGTTGTTCAGGTTGAACTGTGATGTGCTTTTGTTATAAATGAACACATCTGGAAGCCCATTGGTAGAGAGCTTTCAATACATGACGTTCAAGTGGGATATCTTCCCACCATAAACTAGGCATGAAAGGCTGGAAATATGCATTTATTCAAAGGCAATAAAAAGGGGCAATTGTGAAAACAGCTCAAGGTGATTTTTAATAGCAACTTAAAGATGGCATCTGGGTCTGAGACGCCTGACAGGGTAGCCAGTGGCCACATGTGGCCATCGGATGCTTGAGATGTAGCTGGTCAGGATTGAAATTGAGCTGTAAATATAAAACATCATACCCATTGGGTTTCAAAGGCTTAGTATAAAAACCAAAATATTTAATTAACATTTTATATAGGTTCCACGCCAAAATGATAACGTAGATATACTTGGTTAAATAAAGTATTATTAAAGTTTGGTTTTACCTATATGTTTTTGACCTTTTTGAAATAGCTACTAGATAATTTCATCGTTATGCAGGTAACTTGCATTATTTCCTTGGGTTATCACTGATCTAGAGGGTAATTACTGGGGGGGGAAATGTATAGTCTGATATTTCTGTTGGAACTGATAGTTTACCATGATGACTGGTATCCTTTGAATTGATAGAATTCTCTACGTTAGTCTTTTTTAAACTTTTATTTTAAAACCAATTTTATACTTTCAGAAAAGTTACAAAGAATAGTACAGAGGGTTCCAGCCTCTCCAGTGATAGCCGTGGTCTCAAATTCAAGTCTAGGAGATTGGCATTGGCCCAATAGTATTAACTAAATGACAGGTTTTATTTGAGCTCCACCAGTCTTTACATGTACTCATTTGCGTGTGGGTCTGTGTGTACAGTTCTATGAAATGTTATGACATGTATACATTTGGGTGATCATCATCACCCTTAGGAAAGAGAAGGGGTACATTTAGGATATAGGACTGTCCCCGCTCCCTCTACCTTAGTTTTTATTCTTTGAATTATATCTTAACCAGGGCTTTTAGGGAAGGCAAAACATCAAGGCAGGTTAGGACCAAAAGATGTTTTTGTCTCTGTCCATTTATTTATCCCTCCCACCATGGCTGAGCTATCCTGAGCTTTGCAAGATGTACCACGCAGATGCAAAGAGGTTACGACTGCACTCAAGGGACTCAGTCTTTGGAGGGCTCCAGAAATGGTTTCATTAGAAGGTGTGGACTCTTCTTTCCAGGTTTCAGGACCCGAGTCTTCTGTTCCTCTTTTACTCTGACTTGAGAGCAGGAATGGTTCAAAGACATCAGAAGGCGGTTACGTCCTCACCTTGTTTTAAAGGAGAAAGGGGTGCTTTCCCCCTCGAGAGGTGTTTTGTGCAGTCCACGCAGGGCAAGTGATCCCCTGGATGTAATACTATATTTAATTTGATTTGATTTTTCAAAGAAGAGTCTTTGAAATAGCTTTTAGAAATTTTGGAAACAGTTGATATCCTTTCTATAGGAAGGATATTGTTCTATTCAGTTGGACCAACCAACCTTTGGTCACAGTTTGGGAAGGTAGAAAAATACATCTGCCAACAGAAAATAGCATCATTTTGAGTTTCTACTGTATGTATTTGGGCTTTGAATAAAATGCTCGCCAAATATATCAGTACGGTCCCAATATTTTAGGAGTTTGCATTTTAAAAATCTCCTGGATACCTGTTTTGTACACGTTATATATATAGCGTCTCCTGGGACTATGTTAATTCCTTTTTATGAGTTTCTGTCTTCTGTCCCCCCATACGTGATTGCTGTTTTATAGCTCCAGTTAGATAGAATTAACATAGATTTCCCACATGGGGAAGGGTTGGGGCGGGGATTTAGAGCAAGGCAGGTTCTTGATCCTCAGAAGAGATTCTTATCTCAGAGAGGATTTGAGAATGGTATTGTAGAGTAGGAGGCGCAGCTATGTGGAACAATTGGAATAATTATTAGAATGGTTCTCAGAATTTTCAGGATATGTGATCATAGGAGTAACTTTCCTGAGGGGTGATGGAATGCCTACGCTGAGAATATTTTTTAAAAATGAATCTGTTGTGGTTATATTAAAAGCGCGATCCAGAAAATACTAAGATTTGAAGAGGCATTACCAGGAATTAGGTGGAGAATGAGGA
This sequence comes from Galago senegalensis, assembly GCA_963575145.1. Lineage (NCBI taxonomy): Eukaryota > Metazoa > Chordata > Mammalia > Primates > Galagidae > Galago > Galago senegalensis. The sequence continues at coordinate 11,982 of CAUYTI010098563.1, read as the reverse complement.
AAATGAGGTTATTCATTTCTTTTTGTGGGAAAGTTTCTTAACTGCTCTGTTTTTGTTTCTATATATGTAAAAGAAATTAAAAATGGGACCCTCATCCCTGGGTTGAGGAAATACATGATTGTACAGGCAGTCCCCGGGCTGCGAACAAGATCAGTTCTGTGTTTTTGTTTGTAAGTTGGCTATTGCTGTTTGACTGGTGACCATTCGATGCTTTGTAGCTCTTATTACAGATAAATGGTTGATGTAGTCTCTTCTTCATCCATTTTTCTAATGCAGTTATTAAAAAGAAGATGCTTTCATCCATTAGGTGAGAATTTACTTATTATTTGTATAGTGCTGTTATAGTCGAATGTTTTGGATTATGCAACTGTTATGAAAGATAAAGGTCTGACTTGAATTTTTGCTGTGGAAATATTCCTAGTTAACCGGGAAGGATGATGCCATAGTCAGCTTTTGCTATGGTAACAAGCACCCCCAGACTTCCAAAGGCTGACAAAAACAAATGCGTATTTATTTGTTTTCTCTTGACACATGAGATGGAAGGTGAGCCATGGCTGAGCTGGGTGCAGCCTCTCAGGGCTGCTCATCCCAGGATCCAGGCTTCACTCGGGCCTTCGGAAGGCAAAAACTCAAAGGAGCCTCTGTTCAGATACTGGTGTCCATCCTGTCTGTGTCATGTTCCCATAGATGAAGAGTCATGGCCAAGGCCAGCATCAGTGAGCCAGGAAAGTGTAGTTCACCTGCGGGAAAGCACAGCAGAGACAGGGAGGCAACGACAGTTGTGAGCAAAGAATCATGTACGCTGCTCATCAAGGATGATTTTCTTTTCTTTCCTTTTTTTTTTTTTGTAGAGACAGAGTCTCGCTTTATCGCCCTTGGTAGAGTGCCGTGGTGTCATACAGCTCACAGCAACCTCCAATTCCTGGGCTTAGGTAATTCTCTTGCCTCAGACTCCTGATTAGCTGGGACTACAGGCACCCACCACAGTGCCTGGCTATTTTTTTGTTGCAGTTTGGCTGGGGTCGGGTTTGAACCCACCACCCTCAGTATATGGGGTCAACGCCCTACCCACTGAGCTATAGGTGCTGCCCGGATGAGTTTTGTAATACAGGAAGTCCATAAAGTTCATGTGCACTTTACGATGTTAAAGTCTTAAATCGCATGCAAACTTGACGTCCACCCTCTAAGACTGCCATTTGTCTTTTGGTAAAATACCCCCTCACGAATTTGTTTAACCTTTTATTTCAAGCACCCCTAAGCAGTTAAAACCATAAATAACACATGTTACAAATTTAAAGACAAGAAAGGTATATCTGAGTCAGGAAAATGTTGACTGGTCTCATTTCTGAGAATCAAACCAGTGGTCTTTTGGGTGACCAGTCACTCCAGTAACCTCACATTAATGGCACATGGAAGAAACGCCAGCTCGGAGCCCTCCAAAGAGGCTTCCAGATTTACCGCCCATCCCCGACTTCTCTAATCGAGGCTGTTTTTCCCTCTAGATGCCTTAGTCAATCAGTAATTAATCTGAGACCCAAAGTTTCATTAAGTGTTATTGAGTTCTCTCACGCTGGCTTTCGTAGTGCTATATTTCTTTAAAATCACAAACCATTTCTCATAGCGTCGTTTGCATATTTTAACAGACAAGACTGCAGTTCTGCTGGAAATGACCCAGTTTTCTGCACATATTTACTTGAATGTCATAAACTTATTACCCTTCTCTCGCACGTCATCGTTTTTCTGCTCGTCTCCCGTAGTTTGAAATCATATTGAAAACATCATCGCAGCCTTTGAGTTTTATCTAAAGTGTAAATAAATTCGACCAGGTGAGTATTTTCAAAACAGTGCCATGTCGCGGGTCTCACTTAGATCTGGTGTGACATAGCTCAGGTGTTACTCGACATCCTATGGAAGACGTGTTCTGGCTGTTTAGAGAATGCTGAGGCTGGGGGTGAGGAAATATCAACACCATACAGACGTAGGAGTAAAGACAGTTGCACGAAGGGAGTCAGACTTCACCAAAAAGAATTTGGGAGTTTTGTTTGTTTTAAATTTATTGGAGGGCTGGCTGAATGAGAGTCAAGGCATAGCTTCTTAAAATTTCAGGTAATCTTTTTAAACAATGTAGTGTCTCTTTTGAGTCAGGGAGCTTCGTTACCTTGGTGCTTTCCAGCAGTTTATTGGAACTGCTTAGTAGGTGGTGATTCTGTGTCTGTTGTTTTGTTTTGGTTAAGGAAGAAAGATTTCTCCCAAGAATCCAAATTACTGGCTTCTTTGAAAAGATACTGGAAGAAGTGGCAATAATGAGCTGGGACTGAGCTGCAGCGGCTGGTTTTGGGTCAAATCTCCTCCTTGGGGTGTTACCCCTGCTCCGTTTAACCACTGACCTTCCTCACTCCTCCTTTTAAACCTTCTCTGTCCTTATCCTTAGCACTTAGAACCTCCTAACACGTTATTTAATTTTCCCGTGTGTTCTGTTTCTTATTGGACTGTCTCCCCCAAATAGCCAGTGCCTTGTGGTGTAGAATACAGCATGGCACGAGTGGTAGGTCCTCCATAAAATACCTGTCCGAAGAGTAAATGAATGCATTTGTGACCTAGCTGTCATCAGAGTTTGCAAGGTTGTTTGTGCCTTCTGCTAACCAGGACTTCACTGGGGTTCCCCAGGCCTGCCATGCTACCCCACCCCCAGGTCCTTGGTCCCAGCTGGTACTTCTGTCTGCTCTTCCATTGTTAGGATCCGTGGTCTCTCTCACCTCCTGCAGGAGTCAGCTGAGGCTTTATGCCTGGGTGAGACTCTGGGGACCACTTGGAACCTGCTCAACTTCTTTTATCTCGGGGCCCACTTGAACCTATAGTTACACTTCCACAGCAGACTTAAATTATGTTGATCAAAAAAAAAAAAAAGAAAGAAAAGAATATAATTACTGTGCTTTGGAATTTCTTTTGCAAATAATGATCTTTAAAAATTTTCACAGCACACCTCCCATCCTCTCACAGCACAGCAGTTGAAACTGCTCTTGAGGAATGGAGAGGTGACTGCATCTCTGAGACCCAGCTCCCGGTTCACTCCCCGCTGGTTGTAGGTGATGGTTAAACGGCTGCCTCCAAATGAATTCAGGCCCCTGACACTATGGCCACTTTCTGTTAATTCCCACATGTTAAGATGGGGAGCGAAATGGAGAAGACTGAATTCTGCTCCAGATCAGTTTTTAACTTTGTTTTCACACTTCCTCTTTCTTGAGCCCAGGAGCTCAAGACGTAAGCTAAGAAAAGGCAGGTGAAATGATTGCCCTAACAGTCTGGTTTCCTTTTCTTAGGGAAGAACCCTAAGAGGCCGTATCCTAGTGGTGGGCCACACTTTTCACCCTTTGTCTTCTTGGGAACACTTTTTAACGGGGCATGATCATCTGGAACTCGCTGTGGTGGCATATCAAAATCTTGAAATAACATACCTTTCAAGAAAAAAAAAGTTTAAGCAGATGATTGTGCCTTTTAGATGTACCTACAATTAATTTGAATGTATTGTAAGCAGGTTAAAATATTCCATTAATGAAGAAGGTAAGCATAGCTTATGGTAAACACTCTACTAAGTGTTTATAGTACATTTCATATTTTACATGATTTCCTTTATAATTTTGCTTATCTTTTCATTCTAATTCCCTGAAGGACATATAAAAGAACCCCTAAAGAGAGTAATTACCGCTGTACTCTTTAACCAAGGCTCCTTTTGCAAAGAGAAATCTGAGCTGCTTTTTAAAGAAGGCCGTTTTTTAAATAAAAATGCAAATAAGCTACTTTGTAACCACATTAATTACCCACCTAGCCTCTTATTACCATGTTTGTATTGTTTGCAAATACTATTTACAGTCGTGTGGAAATTAACATTACTGGTCCTGAGGAAAGATTGTGGTGGGGAGGTTGTGCTTTGGAACCAATTAGGGCGAACCTTGTCTCTACCGAGACTCTGGGGAAAAAGCACAGCCTTGCAATGTCAAATAATAGCATTAGCTCTGACTGCATAGGCAGAGCGCTGTAATTATATTATTGGCCCTATTTTGCTTCTGCAATGAATTTCATTGCCTGCATTGTAAAATCAGCAGGCAGCAAAGTTTCTGCTAATGATTTAATGTACTCTCTGATCATTTTGGACAAAAGTCACGGTAAGATCCGCAAGGCAGTTGTATCACTCCCACTGAGTGCTGCCTGGTTTGAGCATTTTAAGTGAGAGCAAAACATAGGTCTGATCCTCCTCGTTTCCTAGAGAAATCCTCTCCACATGGAAGGGAAAATTATTTGCCTAATACACGGTATAATTTCAAAGACTTGGAGAAGGTGATCTTGCTTTGCAAATAATAGCAATTTCTGTGAGTTGCATCCCACCCTTGACTTTCATTATTCCTCATTCTTTGGCACTTCTACACCAGCTGTGATATCATCTCCCTTTTTTGCAGCGAGGAGACTGAGGTACAGACACCTGGGTCACTCGGCTTTCCCAGTCCCTTAAAAAGTGATGAGACAGCCAGTCTCAACATGAGCACACCTTGTGTGTGAGGCCATGAATCAGCCTCCTCCCCACACTGGGTACAATACATGGTGTCCATAAAGTTCATATGCAATTTCAAATAGCCAACTATATGCGGCATTACTTGTAAAAATTCAGCTAATTACTGGTTGAGTGTTGACATTTTATTGTAATTTTTTTGATTTTACCCCAAAACATCTTTGGGATTTAAAAAATGTTTTCCATAGGCATTGAAGTTAATTTAGACCCAAGTTTAATCAATGTTACCAAGAAACACTTGTCCTGTCCATTTAGAAAATATCTGTGAATACATTCAATTCGTGGCAGAGGGATCTGCGATCTTCCCGCCTTCATCCCTGGGAGGGGGGAGAAGGGAAATAACACCCTGGTCCCTACCACATGCCATATTTTACAGGCATTACTTGATTTAATTCTTTAATAACCCCAGGAAAGGGATGCCAGTGTCTCCACTTGTCAAATGAGGGGAAAAGCAGAGTGAATGACAGGCCTGGAGCAAGTTGGTGACTTCCTGGGCTCCATGCGGCTGAGCCCTGGGCAGACACAGAATTTGAAAACGGGGCCCAAGATGACTCATTCCTCCTCCTTCTCCCTTACTGGTAGTTTTTCTTATCTTTAATTTCTTCCCTTTCCTCTCTCTCTGTTTTTAATTAAATCATAACTCTGTACATTGATGCATTTATGGGGTGCCATGTACTTATTTGATACACAATGTGAAATGCTTACTGATGAACACAACCATCACCTTGCTTATCATGTATACTCTTATTTTTAATAATTTTGAAATATGCCATTATGCACATTGAGTTTCCACCAAGTTCCCTCCCTTCTCCCTCCCCCCACCCTCTCCCTCCTCCCCCCTCCCTCCTCTCTCCCCTCCCTCCTCCCCCTCCCTCCTCCCTCCTCCCCCTCCCCCCTCTCTCCCCTCCCTCCTCCCTCCCCTCCCTCCCCTATCCTTCCCCCCTCCCTCCACTCTCCCGTCCCTTCCCCTCTCCTTCCCCCCTCCCCTCCCCTCTCCCTCCCCTCTCCTTCCTCCCTCCCCTCTCCCTGCCCTCTCCCTGCACTCTCCCTGCCCTCTCCCTCCCCTCTCCCTCCTCCCCTCTTCCTTCCTCCTTTCTGGACTATAGTTATGTTTTACCATTCATGTGAATATGTTTCTAGTTATGGTGGGGCAAAAGGAAGTTTTCACTCTTTTTGGCTAAAACTTCACTTTACCCCAAAGTTCCCCCATCCCCTGGCAGCAGTTGGAAAAACCCTTCGGTCCACCCTCCACACTCCCCAAAGGTGTTTAGGCCCCAGGCCTAGGCCTCCTGGCTCCTGGGGTAGGTGCATCTGGGGCCCCTACTGAGGCTAACCAGGCAAGGCAGCTGCTTCAGGACTGGTCCCCAGATCTTGCACACTCACACAGGGCATCCTCACCATTCAAAGAGGGCCCTCCCTCCAGAACCAGAGGAGCTAGAATCAACAAAAGCAGTAATTCCTAAAAACAACACTCTCCCTCAAACTTGCAAATAAGGTAATATTTGCAATCATTAGGAAAAAAAATCAAAACTTGCAAAGGACAAACCTTGGTCAGCAAGTGGCCTCTTACCTCCCTTCTCATCTTCCACCTTTGTCCACTATTCATTCAACAAATGCTGATTGGTCATGGACTCTGCGCTGTGTGCTTTTCCGGATGGACAGATGCAGCCTTTCTGGTTTCCTCGCCCTGGCGGCTGCTTCCTGTGTTTTCATGTTATGCTTTAACAGACGCTTTTGGAACTGCATGGCTGTCTAACGACCTTGCTGTTACCGGTGCAGATTGAGGTCATCTCATGTCACCCCTGGTAGTTACATCTCTTGCTTCTCTTGATGTTTGTAACTCCAGATTTGTATATTTTGCATATGTAACTGTGTAAACATCGTGTACTTGTACACACACGTCTATACATAATCATATATATGCAGGCCTGTTTCTGTTCGGCTCACACTACTCTGGACAGTGTCCTTGACTCTCTCCCTTGTACAGAGAAGCTGTTGGTGCCCTGATGAGTCCCCTATCTCTTCTGTTGCCCTTTTACCCCTAACTTCTGCTACTTTCACTTGTACTATGTCACGGGTAATAAGATTTCCATTTCATTCTGTGTCCATGATTCAATCTGTATTATCTATGGATTGATTCTAAAAGATGAGCAGCAACAGGTATGCCCATTATGGCCATCTAAAAATGGCTTACCCACGGGCCACCTCATCTACCTCTGTTAAATTTCTTTCTCCAGGGGGCCCAGTGTCATGACCCTTATGCAGCTCTGTGAACCCCTTATTCACATGGGTCCTGCTCTTGTTCACTCTCTCCCAGTCTCCAGCACCGTGGCTTCCCCTTGGCTCAGCAGAGGCTGCCAGGGTCCAGGTTCTGAATCCCCTCCGTGCTACTCACCTGGTGTGTCTGTCTCTTGTACACTCGTCATCCTCCTGCCCTTGAAAGTCTCTGAGCCTTTGGGCTTCTGTGGTGTCGGTTATAATGTCTCCCTTTTCATTTCCGATTTGACTCCTTTGAGTCGTCTCCCCCAGAGTCACATCTGGGTGTGTCTTGCTCAGGGTGAGTTCCAATCTCTAAACAGCTGATGACATTAATGGCTGTAGATTTCACTGTCAGTGAGTCCTTGACAGACTAAGCAGGCTTGGGGATTGGGTGATTGATGGTGTGAGGGAAAACACCAACATTTGCACAAAGAACCCCTTCCTAGGACAGAGAATTCTACATGCACCTGCAGTGGCATCAACAGAAGCCACCAATGACCTGGTAGCCAATTTGCAGCTTAATTTTCTTTTTAAATCTATGGGGATGGATCAGAAAGAAATAAATAATGCATTTTTTTGTGTCTTCTGCTTTAAGTTACTGAATGTTACCAAGAGATTTCCAAGGCCAGATGTGGAGTCAGTGGTAGACCAGGGTTATGGGTCACTGCCACTACCTCCAACTGTGCTCCCCTCTACATAGACCACAGTGGCTCAAGTCTGTAATCCTAGCACTCCAGAAGGCCAAGGCAGGTGGATTGCCTGAGGTTAGGAGTTCAAGATCAGCCTGCGCAAAAGCAAGACCCCCATTTCTACTAGAAATAGAAAAACTACCCAGGTGTTGTGGCTGGGGCCTGTAGTCCCAGCCACTCAGGAGGCTGAGGCAAGAGAATCTCTTGAGCCCAGGAGTTTGAGGTTGCTGTGGTCTATGATGCCAAGGCACTCTACCCTGGATGACAGAGTGAGACTCTTTCTCAAAAAATAATTTCTCCCCCGCTTCCTGTTAAGAATTTCCTCTTTCCCTTTCATAGCATTCACTGCTGAGTCATCAGGTTTGTTTTCATTCTTCTAACCGTGCTGTCACACCTGTAAGTGGCTGTCCATAAAGACTGCAGTGTTCACTCTCACAACATGAGGGGGAGGGAGCATGGGAGGAAGAGAAAGAAAGGAGGGGAATAAAAACTAAGGTTTGGTCCAAGCATCTGAAGTCTCAGAGCAGAAATCTCCCAGCACACAGAACATGGTGTTAATATCTGCCCTGCAGGGCTCTTGTGAGCTCAAGGCCACTCCAGTGCTTAGCAGAGCACTGGCTCCATCCTAGGGCATCACAGAATTGTCATTATCATCACCAGTACTGCTCTCACATTCTGGGGTGCTTGGCTTTTTAGGCGACCAAGTGAGGTTTGCTCTCCCCTGATGTTTTTTCACAGTTAATCTCTGTAGTAGGAGATTTGATCTCTGTGTTTCAAACCCTAGGGAAGTTTTGTTATCTGTAAGGGCTCGATTCATTTTAGAGCAGGGTGGGCTTTGCCCAGGGTGAGCCTATCTGTTTTTATAAAGCCTCACTGCGTTCTGCTGTGGGCCTGTCCTGGGTTGTACGTGTTGTGCTCTGGATCGGAGCACTTTGCATGTGTGCAGTCATGATCCACTGGGCTGGAGGGGAAGACAGGCCTCACCCCACATTCAATGCATGCAATTAAAAATTCATTCTGTTTTGTTTGTGAGTGGTTACGAGTGTACGGCAGACAGCAAACCAAAGGCAAGTTTAGGATTGACTGGAAAACATTGACTTGTTCTTGAGTCTCATGGAAGTGGTTATAAGAAAAATTGGGCTGAAAACAGTATGATTATTGCTGGGTTTTAGTTATGCCCGTATGAATCCACCCTGGATAGAGGGTGACTATACTATTTGCAAAAACCCACACAAATCCAAAGGTTTTTATCATAAAGTGTTATAATGTACCACCCTATTCCCTCCCTCCTGTGATCACTGAAGTAGGGAAGGAATGTTAACTAAGGACCAAAATGTTTGCCTGTTAGGACGTTAGTTTTTGAGACAGCAAATTAGTATAGCATCATTATGTGGGGAACACGGGGAAGGCTGAGGGCATAAGCTAACCTTGTTAAGCGTATGGAATTATTGAAATCATGAGAAGGAATGATGAGAATGTATTTATGATTTGGATTTGGGTTTTTTTTTTTTTTTAAGACACTGTCTCTGTCACCTTGGGTAGAGCGTGTCATAGCTCACAGCAACCTCAAACTCTTGGGTTCAAGTGATCCACTTAACCTCATCCTCCTGAGTAGCTGGGACTACGGGTACCCACCACAACACATGGGTATTTTTAGAGATGGGGTCTAACTCTTGCTCAGGCTGGTCTTGAACTCCTGAGTTCAGGCAATGTGGCCTCCTTGGCTTCCCAGAGTGCTAGGATTACAGGTGTGATTCACTGTGCCTGGCCTTGGATTTGATTATTCTAAGACTATATTCTAAGGTTAAAAGATGGATCGCTAAGACATAAAAAGAGAAATGTTTGGCAAAGCCAGACAGATTTGCGACAGGTTGTAAAACAAAATGCAACAGAGAGAAAATTAAGTATTTTCTTAATATGTCTTAATATGTTCTGGAATATTTTTCCAGAACAACTTGGTCCCTTTTGGAAGAGGATCCTAGCCAGTCATGCCCACCAGGCTGTATTCTTGGGACTATTTCTGCATCACTCTTAAGCTTATCTGTGCCTCTCTCTCTAACCCTTAAAATACCCTCACTGGGCACTGCTTTCATCCATCTTCATTTTGATTTTGCCTTTTCCTCTTCGAATTCTCTACTAGTAACTTTCTCTTTCATTTCCCCAACTTTTGTTAGCTCCTTCCATCCTGGTCTTATAGTCTGGCTAAAAATTTGGGAGGGGTCCACTGTTGACAAGGCTCCTGGACTCCCCCTTGAACCGGGGTGACTCCTGGTTGGCAGCCAGGCCTGGTGGTCTTGAGTACGCTGGGTCCTATCATCTTTTCCAGGCTGGACTCATGTTGCTGGCTTGGAAGAGTTGTTGGTCCTGGGGCCAGACACCATGGCGGTGTGGCACTGAGGCCTTGGGAAGAAGGAATGAAGAAAGGAAGGGGTTTTGCCCCAGTCATGCCTCATTCCTGTTTCCTTATTTTTCTGGGGATTTACCTAGTCAAGTTCTTTAAAAATCAGTGGATATGGACATTTGTCCATCTTGAGCCTTGGGTTGTTGAGACATAGCTAAGTTTGTTAAGTTTTCAAGAACCGAGTCTCAAAGAAGCCACCCAGAAGTTTGTTGACTTAGTTGTTGATCTGTTTGTCAGATCAGCCATTTGTTTGGGGAACATGTTCACAACTGCATGTATTTCAGCTTTTACTGCTTTAAAAATAAAATGTTTCTGGGAAAGAAATTTGATTTGGCTGGAATACGAGGAAGGTGGAATCAATTTATTTGTTAACAATATTTATGCCCTATCTGAAACAGTGTTGCCTGATTCCCTCCCTCCTGCATCTCCCTCTTTCCCTCCCTCCCTTCCTTCCTTTGTCTTTGTTTTTCTTCTCTTCCCTGCCCCACCCCTCCCTCTACCCCTCCCCATTCCCTCCCTCTACCCCTCCCCATTCCCTCCCTCTACCCCTCCCTTCTCCTCCCCATTCCCTCCCTCTACCCTTCCCCTCCCCATTCCCTCCCTCTACCCGTCCTGTCTCCTCCCTCTTTCTTTCTCCTCCCCTTCCTCTCCTCCTCCCCTCCCGTTCCCCCCTCCCTTTCCCTTCCCCTATCCCTTTCTTTCCTTTCCATACCCCTCCCTCTCCCTTTCCCCTCCCTCTCCCTTTCCCTCCCCCATCCTCTTTTTTCCTCTTCTCTAGCTAATTGCCCAGGCTGCTCTTGAACTACCCACATCAAGGATCCCCTTGCCTCAGCCTCCAGAACACTGGGCTTAATGCATGAGGTACTTGCCCAGCCTCTCCCCTAATTTTTTATTTCTGTACTGTGTTCCCCTCTTTTAAGAAATAGCCCAGCTTTTTATTATATTTTCTACTTTTTGTTTTATTGGTGTTATTTTCATTTTTAGTTTGTTGTCTTTACCCCTGAATTTTTGCAACATAGTAGATGAATAAATGAGCAATTCTTTTGTTCTTAGCACTGTAACTGACGTTGAAAGGATCAATACAGGAGATTAAACATGTTTCTGGAGTTCCTGAAGAGGCACAGAAACAAGGGGGATATAATTAAGCCTGTTGACATCCGGGTGAGAAAAGAAAACAGAAAAAAATAACACAACCACATTCCTACCTCAACCTGGCCTGGAACAGGTGTTTTTAGGAAGGCTGTCAGGTCCCTAGACACAGGTGTGAGTCTGGGAGAGCTCCCTAAACTTCACTGTGCCTCTGTGGGACTCTCAGTGTGGTCGAGATGACCACCTTTGCCCTGCCCATCCTGCCTGGTTGGGAGGCCCACCTGGCAGCCTGTGAGCACTGATTTGTGTTGTCATGGGATAGGTTAATGTCAAGCAAGGTGACTGAAGAGGATTTTCATTGGAAATATAATTGAATGGAGAAGGGAAATTTGTTAGGTGTTGTAACAAATACCCTGAGTGTATATTTGGATGGAGGTTTATAAAGGAAAGGGTGGACTCTTTTAGGTGAGCTCTGTGTAGGATCTAGAATATTCAAGGTAAAGAGTTTGGATTTTTTATTTTATTTTAGGAAACAGGAAACCATCCCAGGGTTTTGAGGTAGAGAATGATGTGACAACAGCTAGGCCAAAGCCCTCGAGGTTATTAGCAGTGGAGGGAGAGCAATCCAAGTGAAGATAAATAATTTTTGGCAAATGAGCCCATCATTGAAAAATATACTTTATTTTCTCTTTACAATCACCAGCAACAGAATTTTAGGTGTCAAAACAATAAAAGAATGGAAGAAGAAAAGAATAAGAAGAGGGGAAAAAAAGGTGAAATACCTTGGTATTTTTGGAATTCTAGGGCAATGAACTTTAAATGTTGCCCCCCTTTTTATCCTGTTTCCCTCCCCCTCCCCCCCCAGTTTTTTGCCAGGGCTGGGTTTGAACCCGCCACCACAGGCTTATGGGGCCGGCACCCTACACCATTGAGCCACAAGTGCTGCTCCCCACCCATTTTATTTTTTACTTTAAAAGATG